>JAMKCH010028535.1:0-17210 GCA_023653785.1 Ophioderma brevispina | reverse complement strand
CCAACAGTTCATGTGGAAATATTTCCAGCAAATCCTGCAATTTGCCAAATCTACAAAGATGTAGAAACGGCTGAAGTTTGAACCAGATCCACCTTTTTACATATCATTTTCTTGGGTATTAATAGTGACGTAAATTACCAATAGACTTATTATGTATACAAACATTAACTGTTTACAAGGCATGGGGTATTATTCAAAGCGTTTGAGACGATTGTTCCATTGCAAAATAAATATCATCCCAGATGATATATTTTCAACACAAAACACCCTCTCTACAATTTTAAACTGTTAACGAAGACACTATCAGTGAATTTGCTAAATCAGCAATCGAAAAAATCCATCAAAAATCAGATTTTTAGCATGTACGTAACAAGTACATGTATCCTAACATACCCTGCAAATGATAGACCAGAAGCAACCTAATAAGGACAGAATCCAGAGATTTTGTCATGTACTGTCCGAACGGACACTTACTAACAACACGTATTAGAATGGAGAATCGTACTTGGAACCTACCGTTTTCTTTCTATCCTTCTTCTTTCTTTCATTCTACAAACTGGAAAGGTAACTAATGAGAATTCTATCTACAGACTTATCCTTCACTTGAAGCTTTCCTGCAAATTTCAAATATTTTTCAAATCACTGATAGTGTCTATTAATATTGTTTTAACTGGTACATAAATTCTTTTACTGTCATTGATGTAGATGGTCAGAAACATGAATAGGCAGTGAATGGTGATCATCATGGTTTCTCTCCCAAGAGGAGGAAGTGTTCTTCCCACCATGCAATTCTCCACTTCACTGTTGTACTCCGACCTGGTTGGCCCACAAGAATGAGAAAAGTACATCATAAATGACATAAACAATCCCAATCTTGCAATTTAAGTTACGTTTTGTCTCACTATAAATTCATGTGGCAACAGTGAAAAAATGAAAAAAGCATTGTGGAAGAACACTATCACTTCCTTCTTGTTTCTCCCCTATAGCTTATAAAATGGCAAGTGTGAGTGCGGAATACTGTTAATACATGATCAAGTGTTATACATCACTGGAATGACTACCATACTCACAGGATACACATTTGACAAACAAAACCATCATTCCAACACTTGATATCATTTTCACACCAAAGACACCAAACTCGAGCAGCTGGAAGTGCTTCCCAATATTTTTTTTCATTATGGGCTGCATAGGACACTACCTGAAATTTGTCTTCCATTTGAATGCATATACTATGGCCCATCATTGGTTTGACAATCATTTTTATTTTGCCAAACCAAGCTAACACTTATTCAAAAACCAGCTCTTAACTGAGAAACAAACCACTTGGGACCACAAGCACTGTTTAAGGCTAATTTTACTTGATACACTCAAGAGGCTCTCCAGTATTGTCGTTTAAAATTCTATGGTTATTTTTTCGTTTGTTTTGGCTTGACTTGAGTTGATTTTTTCCTTGTTCAGCTTGTTTTTTGAATGGTGATATTGTGTTATTTACTCACCTCATGAATATTCATGACAAAACCTGCTATTCCATTGGCCGATCCATACATGGGCTATTGTTCCCTAGGGAAATAGATTGAACTATTTCCCGACAACCTTGTCACCAGAGTCACCGTGAGGTGTAATAAAACAAAACTACATATGGTTTATATCAGGAACTCAGGGCACACTATTTTCTCCCTTGGTACTGCTATGGGCAAACCTTCGGTTGAGGGTGATAGGCCCATAGCCAGTACCAAGGGAATGTGGGGTGGTGATAGTGTGCCTTATTTCCCGATATAACCCATGAAGTATTTAATACTGATGTTAATTCCTCTTTCAACTCAAGGATTAAAACAAGCCATTTTTTTTTTTTCCAAATTAAGACATTTTGTTATAGTATAGTGTGTGGGGAAAGTGACTAAAATTAATTTTTTCTATTCTCCCTTTGGAAGACTTTTCCACCCACAAGGGACGGTTCCATTTGAAATCCATCCTCCTACTAGCAAAATTAGGTCTTTAGAATATTTACAACACACTTTGTCCAAATTTTTGCAAGGGGTGCTGTTTACTGTGATACTGTACACCACTTGTATCTAGCTTGTTTTTGTTCTCTCATACTGCCCATACAACTGAATTGGTATCATTTTATAATGTGATACGATTTGGACAACCCTGTCGTATGTTGCCCTTGCCAAGTTTTGAGCCACCTGGAAACAGCAAAAGGAACTACTGAATGTGTACATTACAATTGATATGAATTAACTACCTCTACCACATTCATTGCTGCCCAACTGACAGCCAGAAGGACTCGGACAAAGCACTCGAGACAATAATGACTTTTTTAAAACCATGGTTTTTTTTATATGCCAATTAGAGCCTGGTCACTCCAGTCTTAAACTGCACATTACTGAATTGAGTAGTCCACTCATTGGCATAGTTTTTAAAGCCTGGGCTCTAAATTCTGATTGTTCTAACAGTTCTATTAGTATCTTCTGCAAAGTGACCGTCGCATGTTCCATTGTCTAAATGTGGGTATATACTTTATCAGCAGACGTCGGCCGACACTATAGGTCTTTTGAACATACTTTGCGCGCCGGATGCATGAACATACCCTGCGTAAAAAAGCATGTTCAAAAGGCTATCGTCTGCAGATGTCTTCCGATGCAATTATGAAATCCAACTTAAAGGTGGTTGTTCCGATTTAATGTCTATTGTGTTCTCTACTACTTTATAAGAGAGCTTGGTACTTGCAACATACACCCATCAAGTACGTAGAAACAACTTACGGTTTTGATGGTATAAGCACTACTCATACTGCAAAGCCTATTCAAGATTTGATAATATTGAGGGTTAACCATTAATTTAGTCAGTTTTTTAATATTTTTGGAATGGAATGAGTTGGACATTGACAGCTCAAATTTCAAGGACGACAATGAGCAAAATACGGCCTTTCATTTAATATCCAAATTTCCATACTACTTCCTGGGTAACCGGGGGAGGTTCCCAAAGACGATCGGAACCCACACCTTTAAACCGGCAAGCAGGCAGTTTGGAAACTGACGGCAATAATGACGTCACAGGTTTTCTTTCTAGATTGTATCACATGATGTATACTAAACATACATATTGTGGTCTGCACTAAGTAGTTTGAATAACCTGTGGATTCAAAAGTGCATAGTGACAGACAAAACCGACAAGCAATGTGAAACCTTTGCACTTGTACACTTGGAAGCCAAAAAAAATTTAAAATGGAATAGTACACACTTAACATATTTGTAAAAAATTGTTTTAGTCCAATTGAAACTTTAAGAGTGTCCAATTAATGACACTTTAATAACTGGTGGAACCATGTTGGACTTGGTTGAGCTTGGTTTGTGGCACATTAGATTTTGGGCCCCCAATATTGTGGTCATAATGTAATATGTAGATTTGACACTCAATAAGATTTCTATACCTTGTATTTGGCTACCGAATTATCTTAAATAGAGAGAAACAAAGTGATTTTGATTTGCTTAGATTTCATATAAAACAGGCATGGATTTTGTATTTGCTCCTATCGAATTAAAAATTTTCACAATTTGTTTACTAGAGAAACAATTTCTCAGCTTAATCCTTCAGATGGGGATATTTTTTTGGTTGAAAGCTTTACAACCATGCAAAAAATCAGAATTTTCCTAGTTTTAGGGACACCTGTTTATTTGAAATATCTCTCGTTGCACCTTTAAGTCAAATTGTCATCTGTGTAACACCTTATCTTTTTTTAAAAGCTTCAGTGTCGCAATTTCCATATTATCTAAAACTAGTTGACCAAAAACCCAGTAAAATTGACATTTACCTCTTCTGTTTTTGTCTCCCAGTTCTACAGAAAACCACAAAACACAAGCGATGTTGAAATTCAATTTAATTACCATCATCCCAGTTTTAATTCCAGTTTCCCCATAGGCCCTAAATATTTCTAGTTTTAAAATAATAAATATATATTTCTTATTCCTTTGAGTTGTTAAAATTCAGAACATCCTTCTCACCCCTTCCAACAAAATCTCTCATGTCCCTTTAATCAAACTGCATGATTCAGGTGAATTTAGATGTGGATTTCGGATATAAAGAGCACCATGTCTGTCAATGTTTTTCATTGTGGATCAACACCTCCAATATGAGCCTGGTGGTGCCAGATGAGCACAGTTCGTTGACAACTAGTTTCTACGAAGAAAAGGCTCTCCCTTGTCTACATTGTATAATTGGTGACTACTTCCAAACGATTGCACATTTCTAGTTTGGATGGATTTGGCTGGTTAACGAACAACACACCAGATGCAACAACGAAATTGACTAGATGTTGACCTTTACGAGGCACATACCATTAATTCGATTATGATAAAACTATATAGGCCACGATGCCAAAGCGAAAAAGATGCTCGGATAAGGACTAAGGTGGCGCACCCCTGGTAAGTACATAATTCTTCCGAAATAAATTTTTTCTAAAATTATAGAAATCAGTTCTATGTGTGTTCTCACTTCTTTTATGTGCACATTCTCAAGAAAATGAATTAAATTGCATCTCAATTTATGCCCTGAATATCAGTGACTATGGGATGTACAGCATGATTCATCGACTCCAGCAAATAATGGGGCTATTGATAAGTAAATCCGCTCGGTATGTAGAAGACCGAACACTTCACAGATTCCTTTTTCATCTTGATCTGCAGAGCTATTGTTATTATCCATGCAACTGAAAATATTGCAGGTGTCATACCATCACCCCGATTTAGATTAAGCTATTTTTTTCATGACGTGGAACACAAATTACCTATTCTCTTTCACGAATAAATAAAGTTAGAGGTTCTACTATGTGTTCAATTTTCTTTGACCCTATATTTCATCCTTTATTTGAAAGGGAAACGAAGGTAAACAAAGCTCATGATAAATAAATTGTTTGGCAAACTGTGACCTAACATCTTTGAAAAACCAAACACGTAACTTGCTGTGTAAGCCCATTTCTATGCAATTTATTATTTTCATAGCAGAAATCGAAAATCATTCACCTATATGAAATGCAGGTGAACCGGTGCTAAACAAACTTTTAATTGAATAGAAAAGAGGTCCTATATTAATATGATTACGTTATGGGTGTTGGTTCTGCACCAAGAAGTTAGGTCATAGCTTGCCAATCAAAATTTCCTTCATGATTTTTGCTCATCTTCGTTTCCTTTTTGAATAAATGATGAAATATACGAACAAAGTTATTAAACTCCAGCAGAAGTTTGAGGTTTATTTCTTCGTGAATGAGGCTGTAGCTCAATCTAAATTGGGTGGTGAAAACAATTCAAAAGCTTTTAACGTCATGGACAATAACAATGGCTTTGCAGTCCCAGAGAATCTGAAGTCTGTTGTCCTATTCATCCTGGGCGGATTTACTTATCAATAGCACCATTATTTGCTGGAGTCATGGAACGTGGTGTACATCTCTTGGTCACTGATATTCAGGGAAAAAAGGAGATGACATTTAATTCATTTTCAAGAAAATGTGCACATACTAGAAGTGAGAACACGCGTAGAACTGATTTTGATAGATAGTTAGTTATACCAAAGTTTTAAATCCGGTTTTGTCCCGTTAACGAGGGTGGCCGGATACACCTCACTCAGCAATACTGCTGTGTGTGAGGATTTATTTTTAGCAAAATTATGTACTTGTTAGGGGTGCGTCACCTTTGTAAACACTATGAGATCTTGCCCGCTAGCCTAATACCCTTTTTTGCAATGTCGAACTTAAATTATTTTGCTTTAAAAAATCAACAACTGGAATAATTCATTTTGTGTATCATCAATAGCTCACAAATTGGAGCAGTTTCACATTAGAGCTGCTCTGACTGCAGTGCTTATACCAAGAAGAAAGGCAACGATTGAAGGAATTCAAAGCTGACAAAGTCCATGATATACTACCAAGCATAGTGAGCGAATTCTGTTCATGAGCATGCATAACACTCAGTTGATCTTGGGTCAAAATCCGGTGTTGCACATGCCAATCGCTTGCTGCGACTGGTAGTGTATCATAGGCATAATGTGTAATGGGTTCAACTGGTTCAGGTAACAAGCAATCATACAAAATTTAACAGATGCACATCCAAACTATTACCAAATATAAGGGACTGTACACAACTTTTTCAGTGTCGTACACCTCCACTAATACAAATCTTCAATCCTTCTTTATTTGAATGTAGTTCGTGAATAAACTTTCATCCAGAAATAATGAAAATGGAAAACTTCAAAATAGAGAAGCAGATTGACAAGCAGCAGTTTGGCAAAATGTTCTTTTCTGTCAAATATTTACTGTGAATATATTATTAGGTACAAAATGTTGAATTTGAAAGACACATTTACAAACCATCATACATAGAACTTTGATGGTGTTGAAATACAAATAGCAAGAATTCCACACAAATAAATAAATTGCACAATTCAGTGAATATTACAAAAATAGCTCCTCATAGATATACCTATAATACCACTACAAACCTGATACTCTCCTGCACAAGGGCAGAGTTCACCGATCTATATACATAAATGTACTATGGAATTAACAGATAAAGAGTGTGGGTATGATGTAATCCACTCAGGCCAAAATCAGAAAATATGAAACTTGAGAATATAAGCAGAGATGTAACTTTTCCGGAAATTTTCAGATTTCTGGCCGTAATAAAAAAAATCTCCAAATGTAAAACAATTTTTTTTTTCAATTTCTGAGATCAAAATAAGTAGAACTGCATCAAAAACAAGTTTTAAGTACCATTAATTTTTAGAAAGGGGATGTTGTACCCAAAATCTCATAAGAAAATATGCTTCTTAGAGCTTCACTGGATGCTACGTTAAATTTTGGTCTTGCTAGTCAGTTAAATTTTGGATTTTTAGGAAATGGGATACTCCACTGTTAAATAAGAACATGGGCATTATATCTTTTCATAACTTTGCAATCAAATATGCTACAGAGGTAGGGTTTTCAATGATAGCAAGCATCCTTATCGAGTTGGCTTGATATGATAACTCCATACCTATTTTCAAATTCCCCTAGTTTGGTTTCAGTGATCAGATCGTGTCACTCCCTATAATCAGAAGTGTGGTGATTGTTAGAAAAAAATATGATTTGTGTTTAGCTCACTGATCTCTATGTATCATATAGAACATGTTGAGGTTATCAGGGTTTGTAATGATTACATGACAACTTTAAAACATGGCACCATGTTGGCCTTGTTGATTTGCATGGAATAGAGCCCTCTATTGGACAATTTCCAAAAAGATCTGTGTAAACTACAGAAACATTCTGTATGCCCACACTGAAGTGTAAAATTTACACAGGAGGTAGCAAAGTGTAAAGCAATCCAAATCGGATGTCAAAATTGTTATGTTTTATTCTGGTTTGGTTTGTCATAACAAAGAAGACTTTTAAAGGGCCACAAAGGCATAAAAATATTCATACATAATGAAATAGACCCTTACTGAAATCACTTCCACAAATTTTTAAAAAAATAATATTTGTAAAAAAGAGAAAAGGAACTAATATCATTTTCCTTGAAAGCTTCACTTCTCAACCAAGGATGCTGACATTACTGCCAGCATTTTAATCAAATTTGAAAAGCATGCAGTCATCAGCTCACAGACCATTGCTATTGTATGTGCTAATCCCAGCTAATTCACCTTTCTCTTGTCAGATCAATATCTTAATACAAGCCTGAAGTACAATGTCTGAATCCCAGTCTGAATTCTTTTGAATTGTGTTACAAAACATGCTAGATACACTGTAAATTCTGGCAGGGATGTCAACACATTGATTTTCCGTGGCAGGAATTGCCACCGACTGCCACCACCTCTTGCTGTTTTTACTGTTTTTTTACGGAATGTAAACACCCAAATTTGTGGAAGTGATTTCAGTAAGGGTCTATTTCATTATGTCTGAATATTTTTATGCCTTTGTGGCCCTTTAAACCATCTATTACATTATGTTATATGAGTGTTTCATCTGGGATATATATTATGACCTCTATACGGCCAATTAAATATCCAACTTGCTACCGTGCTTTGCGGTTGTCATTAAGGTAATTTCACAATCAATTGCTCTCAACAATTGCAATTAATTGTGAATACATTCAATATAAATTACTGTTAACATGTAGTACTTATAAAAATGCTTTCAGAATACATGAAGGAATGTCAAAGATAAAGAAATAAGTCTATAGTGTATAATAATAAAAGTAAAAACAGTATGACCTTTGAACTGGGAGGTGATCTACTGCTACCCGATGGGCAAGGTATATCTGGAAAAACAATAGAGATACAAAGATACAATTTCAGTCTTAAATGAATGCTGAAATTAATGCAGCACTACTATTCTAATTATCACAGTTATTTTATAAGATAAGGTATAAAAATAATTGATGAGTTAGCCTCACAGATTCCCAAAATGGATGTTGGGTCAGTCATCAGGATCACTGATCTACCATAAACTGGATTGGCTTGGCAACAGTGATTGCGTATTGAGGAAGTAAAGGGACCGATGGCCCTAACTAATAGCCAAAGCTCAAATGCAGGGCCGTACGCAGGATTTATTTTGGGGGGTGCGGGACTTTGAAAAAGTGGACCTTTTTTCGAAAAAAAGTGGACTTTTTTGGCAAATGTGGATCTAACCCCATAAAATGGTCCTTTTTGAACATTTTATCACCAAAAGTGGACTTTGTCAATTTTTTTCTAAAGTTTTGGACTTTTTAAAATCAAATTCAGCAAAAAGTGAACCTTTTTCCCCTTTTGTGGATTTTTTTGGGGTGTGACCCCTGACTTGTAAAGATAGCAAAAGAATGATGATATTAATTCCAAAAACTCACCAACATCAGATGATGCTGTAATTGCATTTGGTGGTTGCCTATCTGGTGGACATGTTGACCCACAGAGTTCCTGGCAAGGCGGACATATCACCTTGCCTGTGTGTAGATATAAGTTAGTTGCTACATTCACGTCTATCTTTTGTCCAGCATGATAACATGGGTAACTAACGTCAGCTATGCTAACAGCAAGACCTTCACTGCTACACTGGTACTGAAATTAGAAAGGGAAAAACTGTTCAGTATATGTAAGGCAGATCGTGTAAATGGGGAACTTATTATATTCACCACAAAACTGTGATTGTCACCATCCTTGCTTATTAACCTCATGAGCACTACCAGACAATTCATAGAGAGATAAATAAAAGGCTGCAGTAGAGTGCCTATATATAGCCATTTGGATTCAAAGATAGAGCTTGTTGGCAGATGGATAAATGTTAGCACCCAAGCCCATTACTATATCAACCTTACAGCATGGAAAAATGCACTTTATCATTGATTCTTACACAGCTGTGAAAATGTAAGCAATTTCATTGGCTAATGCCCGGGTTCAATTCGTTTAATTGAACCCAGGTAGTACGCGCTGCGTATTGATGTTATTTTTAGGTTGAAGCACTCGCGTCATACTGCGTTTTGCTACGTTCGCGCGCGCCTGCCAACGTTGCGTCTCGTTGCGTATGATCGTTGTGTTCAAAGGGTTGTTCGATTGTTGTCACTGGGTGGTGGCATTCATGGCAGTCCTTTCTTGTTGTATTAAAAGCCGCAAAGCATCGCGAAATTGAGTTAAAGATGACCTTAAATTATAAAGCTGTTTAAGAATGAGAATAAAGGTATGATTTTGGGAACCGGTACTCTCTTTACGACGAATTGAACCCGGCGACACCATTATTTTTTGCGTGGAAGAACTCGGCCTCCGGCCTCGTTCTTCCACTTAAAATAATGGTATCGCCTTGGGTTCAATTCGTCGTAAAGAGAGTACCGGTTCCCAAAATCATACCTTTATTCTCTAATTCAACATTACCCTTGAATATAAAATGATCCTTAGACAGCCATGAAAATCGTTGGGTGTATGGATGGTTCACAAAGTTTTACTGTTGCAAAGATCGGCAATGTTTTTTTTTTTTTTGCACTTTTTTCAATATGGCGTCCAAATTGTGTGGGACAGGGTAGGTATGTAGTTGCTTTGAAGAGTGTCATCTTTTTAACACAGAAGTAATGCACACGACTTCCGAAGTCTAATATATTTGATTGATATAGAACTTTGACCTCGGTGGGTCGCTAAACACAGGTCCATCAACTTGTTTTAATTATTGGTAACCAACAAAAATAAGCGTCTTCATGCTGATTCTAAATACATTACCAGGAACAGCCGGAGACCTTGAGCCAATTTGATTGGTTAGTCACAGGGTTAACTTATATACATGTAATTAGCCAATCAGAGAAATGGTGAGAAAAGCTTAAGGTGCACACAAATATTGATCTATTTTGATTGGTTATGCAATGGGTATAATCATTTTATATCATTTAACACACCAATCAGTGATAACGAAAGAAAGGTGAGAGTCCTGAATGGGTTAATGCAAACAGACAATAATTCAGCCTCAATAATAAAGCCACCCAAACGTGCAACTGCTTCAAATTTCCCATGGGCAACATAATTGTTCCACCTAATCGATATATAAAACCCGTGTCTGTATGGTCTGTTTTGACCACGTCTATTTCCTCGGAGACGATGGGTCGCACGTTCCTGAAAATTGGTGGGTGGGTGCCCCTTGACCTTCCGAAGACTGAGTTTGTATTGGTTAGTGGATCAAAGGTCATCAGGGTTCATTCAAGGTCAAAGAAGGTTAAACTGGGTAAACATTGGACATGAAACTTGGTGGGGTCGATTGTTGATGCTGAAAATTTTAAAGGTCACAACAAGGTCATCAGGGGTCATTCAAGCCAGGTGATCGTGAAACCCAAGTGATCGCGAAAACCCGGGCACCGCCTAGTTTTAATTATTACAGATAGATCTGCACCACATTCTCTATTTTATGAGAAACTTAAAATCTCCCTCATCTCCCAATCTGTGTCATTGTCCTTAAACAGCTTCCCATATATTTTTTATCAACTGCCTCTCACTTTATGACAGCCATTACCCGTAATTGTGTCCAGTACTGTCTCAAGAGCCAACACCACAGGTATTTTATGTCCATTGTTATCTACACCATCTCTCACCTTATGACAGCCTGCACCCCAGACATTTTGTGTCCAGTGTTTTCTACACTGTGTTTGTTTCCATGGAGATCCATGCTCAAAACATCTAGACCCAGAACCATAGAACTCAGCAGCTACATTTTCTGTCTTGTCTGGAAAAGTTAGGAAAAAATCATTAGCTTTTATATCAGGTATACTGTTTTTTAGTTAAGCCTTTGAAATGAATTAATTTATACTGGCATTAAATTTACACTACAATAAAATTAATCAAAATAAACAGATTTTAAATTGTCTTCTCTCACCTGGTACATTATTTACCACTGAGCATTCTGATGATTTAGTACTCTCTTTATATGTATTTCTGAAAGACAAGGAATGATGTGTGAGAATTTCAGTTTACTGCATGTAATGATCAAAATGCAAAACAGTTTGTGATTAATCATCAGTTAAAAAAACAACCAAAAAAGGCCACTCTCTTTATATGAAATTGCTTTCAATTAAAAGGGTGGTCAGCAATGGCAAGTCCTGCACGCAAAATATTTAAGTGGTTCTAGCTTAAGATAACCTTATGACTTACCTGGAAGTATGGACAAAAATCTGATAGCTCAGAGCTGCCTCATATGATTGAATCTTTTTTTTTCTAAAAAGTAAAAAAAAAAAAAAAAAAAAAAAAAAAAAATGGGAAAATTTCCTTCACTGCCCTTTACAATATTCATACACAACTGTTTGAAAGTTTCATTTATTATCATAAAACGAGCATAAAATAAATAGCAACAACTACACACTTTGACTAATTGGATTAGCGAAGTAAAAAAAAACATGTTCTCGTCCCCTCGCGCTTCCTTTTTTGATGCCGCCTCGATTTATTTTTTTATTTTTTATTTAAAAAAAAAACTGAAAAAAATTTCAATAAAACAAAATCACATCGGAATGAGTACTTGAAGATCTAGCTTTCTTCATATATGCATAGACTCTCTCGAGGTATCCCTGTAGCATGTAGGTATCGATAGAAAAAAAAAAAAAAAAAAAAAAAAAAAAAAAAAAAAAAAAAATGCCTTAGTGAAATCTATTCTGTACACTAGACTAATCCCCCTCTACAATGAAAAACTTTCACTGAACAGCGTACATATGTACGAACGATAGATTTAGCTCCGCATTGTGGTGGTGCTCATTTCATTTCGTCTCCCAAACAACCCCAATAGTGAATATTTAAGTCCAAGGGGGACCACGTTCGCTGTGCCATTGCCTTCATTGATTTTAGGTGGTTGTTTCATAGCCATTGTTTCACTAAGATATCGCGCCACACATCGATGCATGATAATAGTACGTTGACGATGTTAAATACATGCATGTGGAGAGGTTACTCGAGATTGAGTCCGTACGTAATGTGAAATTCGTTTCTGTGGCAATACAAATGAATCATCTGTTTTCTGTCAATATAAAGGGTCGATTGCGTGTGAAGACTGCCTAATCATTGTTGTTGAATTTCACCATACAAACGGCAAAATCCAACATCAAGCCGTGGTTCTTGTGGACCTTTATGTCTCTGTTAGTTTTGACATCACGTGTGATAAAGTTAACACCTGGAGTTGACGAAAATTTGAATGGCAGCCAGCTTGAAAAATAAAAAATCAAAAAGCCCCCTCCTCCTTTTTTTCAAAAACCCCGGACTATAAACACATTTTTATTTGCCTTATTTATTCCACTAACTACCCATCCTGTGCAAATTTGATGAAATTCATGGTGGGCATATGATTTTCGTAAAAATTTAGTTTGCATGTCTTCCTATGGGGCATAGACATATAGAGCGGCCGCTATAACATACAAATCAATTACCTTATAGGCCTATATGGCAGATTCCTGCAATAGATTTTTCTGATTTTTTTCAGAATGTATATCTCTTGCATGTACGCTACTTATATCATTTGTCAAATTGTGTCGTCCATTGCTTTTGCTCTAAAAATAAAAGGGAGAATTTGCATGGGCCAAACAGCTGTGCATATAACAAAAATCTCATTGTGATATTCCCGTCAGGCAATAGTTTTTAAAGCATTTTCAACTGGCTTAATTATTTTAAATTCCAAATGTTAGTGAGGTCAAATACACGCAGAGTCCGAAATCATAAGGACAAATTTCAAACGTTTTGAGTTGGAGCACCAAATTGGTTTACATTTTGTTGGTCACCCACCTGGTCAAATTTTTAATGTTCTGCTTTTTTACATTAGCATATGACCAAAATCACTGAATTACAAATTGTGAGTAAACCTGTCTAGGTGTTTGGATAGTATAAGGCAAAAAATTGCACTAATTGATAATAGTTAAATCTTGGAATAAGTTCATCAGACTGGTAGTATAGTCTTATGCTAACATTTATGCTTTTCAAGTCCAGAAGTTTACTCACTTTTTAGACTTTCTTTCTCCGGTCGAAGAACTTCTTCAGTAATGTGCCGACCAGCTGCTTTACTCCATCTAGATGCAATATGTTTCTCATCTGCCATGCAAGTTCTTTCCTGCAGCGAGCTGTTCGTACGACGTGAACTAAGAGATAGAATCTATTCCTTAATTCTCTTATTCTCCAAATAATTGACAAAGACTCAAGCAAAGAAGCAATATGGATCAGGAAGAGGGGAACAATATCATGAATCACGACGAAGGAATATATTCTCTAAGTCACGTGTACGACAAGCTGTGCCAGTAAAGAAACTGGCACTCAGGGGGGATGAGAAGAAGTTCTCCAACCAGAGAAAGAAACATCTTAAACGTGAGTAAACTTCCAACTTTAGCATCAAATGAGATTATAGGAGGAGGAGCAGAATATCAAAGGGGCCGTATTTAAGGAATTGGTTTACCTCCCACTACAGAAAAGGTTGAACACCTGGTAGTTAGGATGGACCCTCTACATCAATGCTAGGTAGGTGTACTCTCCAATTGTGGTATCACTTTTTAAATAGGGGCCAATTTAAGTTTACACGGGGTCAAACTTTTAAAATGCCCCAATCATGTGAAATGTAGCATCTAGTGTCAATCTAAATAATAAGGATTCCAAAAATGTATAGTTTGTACCACCTACGACAATTGGTTTTGGAGTTATAAGGTAAAATGGCTAAAATGGTAAAAAAGGTCAATTTCAATTTGTACATGGGTCACATTAAAAGTTAATCTGATTATATTTTAAATACTTGCAAGTTATTACCTGAGGTTAGAGGACTCTTAAAAATTATGTTTGTATTATGTTAAATGCTTATTACGGAGATTAAGGGTTTCAAAGAAGGTCAACAATTGGGTATGTTGAACTATGACCTATTTTGTCCTATAACATGGTAAATATGCATCAGATGGTACAAACTATTCATCTATTTGACTCATTAAGCTAGCTGAACAACTTCATCTTTCAACAAAATGGAGCAGCAAATTCCGTTTGACCCTGCTATGTACAATTGAAATTGACCGTTTTTTTTTTACAATTTAGCCATTTTTACCGTATTACTCCAAAACCATTGGTCAAGTTGGTACAAACATACCATTTTGTTAATCCTTAGACCTCTAGAAGGATATGGGCATTACATTTCAACATGATTGGCGCATTTTAAAGTTTGACCCCTGTGTAAACTTACATTGGCCCCGATTGAAAAAGTGGACACACAACTGGAGAGTACTACCTACCTAGCGTTGATATAGAGGGTCCATCCAAATACAAAGGGTGTCAAACCTTTTCTGTCGTGAGGGGTAACGATGAAGTTTGACCTGGGTCTAGTCCTCCACTATATATAGTTAGTTTGGTCTACCACATGGCCACATGTGGATAACAGCAAAAAGGACATTACCCAGGCCTTAAATTTCAATGGAGTCATGAGAAAATATGAATGAGGACGGGGATGTTGATCGAGCTACCAATTCCGGTGTTAACCTAGCTGAAGCAACTTGCCTAGCATACTGTTTTTCCCTTTATCAATGTATTTTTTATACTACTGCTTTCAATATTATTCTGCACTGTTAATAACTGGGGCATCTTTTGTGGTAATAGTGGAGCTCCCAAATAGGTTACATGTGCTTCAGATACCGCTGATATAATACTTAGGATTATTTTCCTGCAGGGGGTAAGGACATACCAACCTAACGCAACAGCGAATTCAAACAGCATATTTCTGGCGTAACCATGAGTGCTAGTCTTTTTTCCAAGACAACGGTAGGAGGGTGCTTTTCCGCATATCGAATGGTTACACACTTGACACTTAACACTTGACTAAATGCTAGGCCTGCTCACGAATATTGAAATCGAAATGACTGTTATTGGAAATTACACTATTTTTGCAGCAGGGTTTAATCACACTAACCCCAATGATTTGAAGTCCAGTAACTTATTCCATAATTATCACTGATATTAGAAAGATGTATTGACAAAGTTTACGATGAGATTTGTATCTAACTGGACAGAGACTGCCATAGTAATCACTTCTCAGTCCCCAATACCATTTGGAAATCCCCAATACCCAATCTGGAAGTTCTGGCCATACCACCGCTTTCCTGCATGTTCTTGTGTTTGATCTCATATATAAGTTACAAAGTGCTACATGATCTTCCAATGTTACAGCTGATAAAATACTTAGGGTTTTACCTGATACGCTTGGGCAATGTGTTTGAAAACTCATATATAGGTTACAAATTGCTATATGATCTGCCAATGTTACAGCTGATAAAATACTTAGGGTTTTTACCTGATCTCTTGTGGCAATGGTGTTTGAACTCATATTATAGGTTTACAAATGCTACATGATCTTCCAATGTTACAGCTGATAAAATACTTAGGCTTATTACCTGTATTCTTGGGGTAATGGGTTGAAATCTCATATATAGGTTACAAAGTGCTACAGAAGATCGCCGACATTACAGCTGAGATTAAAAGGTTCCTCCCTAACAGTATTACATATGTGCATAGTGGACGCCTCTGAAAAACAACGATTAAGAAAGAGTATGCACAAAATTACTTTAATTTCCAATTTTTAGAACAGTGGTTTTTAAGTAATGTGGATAGACCTAATTCATTTGTCATAGCCCTGATATTTTCACTCACAGATATACAAAAATATCTGCTTCCAATTCATGTTAACTAGCATAACATACTAGACAAAGCTTGAAAGGATCTTGGAAGCTGCAGGGCATGTTCTATACAAGCATATTATCACATTTTTTTTGAAGAAGCGCCCCCAATTTTTCAACAATTTGGAGATTTTTACTATTGCATTGGTAACTGGCTAGTAAACTAACTATACCTGTGAATGGTTTCGAAATGTCTATGTCACAGACGAAGGAATTTTGTACTAGAATATTCTTATCCGGGGATCTCCGATAATAATCCACCGGCTGCTGGAAACGGCCTTCCAATGTGAAATAGCCTGGAAATAGCGCCATGTACGTGTCTACCGCTCATCCATAGTGTTTTAATAGTTCAACAGCAGTTATAGGTTATTTTCTCAGGTGGCCCTATCTCTCATGGACGGACATAAACGGAGCACTTCCACAGCTCTGCCGTTAAGTCCAATTGGGTCCCATGCTAATTAACAATCGCCTATCTTGGGATAATACTCATTTTTAGCCATCTCCTGTTCGCAAGTATATTTTTCCTTAGACAATTACCAACGAACTGTGCAAAAATATCAAATTTTGAAAATTGAGGGCGCTCTTCAAAAAAGTAGCTAATATTGCTTTTAAGGGATTTGCAACTGAATCCCAAAGTTTGCATGTTTGCTTACCAATAAAGCAAAAAATCAAGAAAAACGAAATGGTCAGGTTTCAATCAAGAAAGTGAAAGAATTAAAGACACCATCAGGTATTTGCTAAATCAGAAAATCAAACAACTTCATAAAAAATCAATTTTGCATTTATGTACAAGTACAGTATCCTAACATACCCTGTAAATGATAAGAACCAGAAGCCACCTAATAAGGACAGAATCGGATATTTTAGTCCTTAACCTGTCCCGTTCGGACACTTATACAACACTTAATTGATGGGGAATCGTATCTTGGAACACGCCGTTTCTTTTCCCTTTCTGTCCAATTTTCATTGGAAAAGTTAACTTATGATGAGTCTACAGACCTATCCTTCACTTTGAAGCATGTCCTGCAAATTTCAAATGTTTTCAATCACTGATAGTGTCTTTAA
>JAMKCH010028534.1:0-17914 GCA_023653785.1 Ophioderma brevispina | reverse complement strand
GTGCAGTTGACAGCTTACGCTAGTCTAAATTGCAATTGCAATTGGTTCACGTTTATGGATCCGGACTCAGAAAGTGTCTATATCATGTTTATCATTTATGATTTTCTAAATAGTAAAATGTTACGAATTTTGTAGATCTGTCTGCCAGCTTAATCCATGATATATTTACTGATTGGTGACCTATTGTGATTTGGTCATCGCGTGATCCTCAAATAGATGCATCTTGAGAGCGTCGATGCTCTGATTTATGCGGCTCCCTGTTCCCCGTGCGCGGATCCAGGGAGGTGCGGAGGGGTGCGCCGCCTCCCTAATTCTGCAAATTCTTGCAAATCAGCCCATTTTTGACTATTTTGACCAGTTACAGCTTTCAGCCCCCCGGTAATTTTGACCATTTTCAAATCCTGGATTCCGCCATTGTGTACGCTGACAAAAACTCCTGGATGGCGTTAGCTGTATTTATAAAGTGACATCAATTTAAATTGCACACTTAATCTGGATAAGGATCTGATTAAAGACCAACGTTGCCATTTTTCGAATCGCCTATATCCTTTACTCAGTTTCAGTTTTCAATTAAGCGTAATTTATGCCATTCTAAGGAAAACATTTCAGTACAATTCAGTGTATCCAAATCTGTGTACTAAACTTGGAAATTCCATTAATTTACTGTTTTCAGTAAAACCGAAAGTTTGATCTTTACAGGCTAAGATCATCGGACTCAAATATCTGAGCTTTCTATACCATTGAAAGATTAAGTCTTCTATTCTTTCATCGGCAAAGACTGCAAATATGAAAAAAATTACAATCTTACTTGGGTTGGCCTAATTTGTAAACCTGAAAATATCTTTTTATGGATAGTAAGTCTACATGTATTGTTTGCCATGTGAAACACAAGCACTCATGAAACACTATATTTTTAGTTGAAAAGGAAAATGCCTCCAGATCCGCCTAATTAACCTATGTGCCAAATGGATCACTTGTGAAAGCAGGAGGGACAGGTCATATTTCTGATTTCCCTTTTGGATCTAGCTGCAGATACGCCACATATCAAGTCCTTTGAAAAGAGATGCAAATAAGAGTTAAAGATTGGTTGACTGTCCATGAATTGCTTGCCACTTCTAAACCATTGTTAGCTGCAGTTTACAAAGGAGAGGTTATGCAACATTCAACCGTGGATGTTGCATTAACAGTCAACTACAATCTTGGAAAAAATGTTGAAAACTGGTGTAGGTTTGTGGAAAGAAAATGCCCTCTTCTCCCATTAAACAATGTTGTTCATGGTCTGTCATCATGCAAGCCTGGGACCACCCACATTAGATGATTGTGGTGGGAAGGAAGTCGATGGAAGGATCAGGCTTGCAATGGAACTGAATTTTGGTAGGGACCTATCTGTGATCATGGCGAGCATTTAATCAATCGTGTTAAGTGTTTCAACTATTTTCCAAGATTGTAATGCCAAAAACAGACACATGTAGAATATCCATACCCTGTGGCCGGCTGACTGAACTGTCTGTAAAGGTGTCTAGAAGCTTTTATCTAACATTGAAAATGACATTTTAATAAATGGGGAACATACCTTTTCATAACCTGGCGGCGTCGAGTCTTATCTTTGGATTGCTTATTGATGGTCTGATCATTAATATTCTTGAAGTTGTCGCCTTTGAGACTTTGTAAGACATTGTGAAACGATCCTTGAGTTCAGTAGTGGTTTGGGAGTTTGTCTGCCTTTTGATACTTTGTAAGGACATTTGAAAACGACTCCTTGAGGTCAGTAGTGTTTGGTGGGGAGTGTGTCGCCTGTTTGATACTTTGTACGACATTGTAAACGACTCCTTGAGTTCATTAGTGGTGTGAGTGTCTGCCTTTTGATACTTGTAATGACTTGTGAAACGACTCCGTGGGTTTTCAAGTAGTGGTTTGAGTTTTGTCTGCCTTTTGATACTTTGTAGGACATTGTAAACGACTCCTTGAGTTCAGTAGTGGTTTGGGAGTTTGTCTGCCTTTTGATACTTTGTAAGGACATTGTGAAGGACTCCTTGAGTTTCAAGTGGTTTGTGAGTTTGTCTGCCTTTTGATACTTTTAGGAACATGTTAACCGACTCTTGGTTCAGAAAAAAAAAAAAAAAAAAAAAAAAAAAAAAAAAAAATAGTGGTTTGGAGTTTGTCTGTCCTTTTGATACTTTGTAAGGACGATTGTGAACGACTCCTTGATTCATCAGTGGTTTGTGAGTTTGTCTGCTTTGATCCTTGTAAGAACATTTGTGAAACGACTCTTGAGTTCCCATATGGTTTGTGAGTTTGTCCGGCCTTTTATACTTTTGTAAGGACATTGTGAAACGAACTCCTTGAGTTCAGTAGTGGTTTGTGAGTTCGTCTGCCTTTTGATATTTACTTGTAAAGGATATTGTGAACTACTCCTTGAGTTCAAGTGGTTTGTGAGTTTGTCTGCTTTTGATACTTGTAAGGACATTGTGAAATGACTCGTGATTCATAGTGGTTTGTGAGTTTGTCTGCCTTGTGATACTTGTAAGGACATTGTGAAACGACTCCTTGAGTTTCCAGTAGTGGTTTGTGGAGTTGTGCTTCCTTTTTGATACTTTGAATGCCATTGTGAATGACTCCTGGATTCAGTAGTGTTGTGAGTTGTCTGCCTTTTGCATACGGTTGTACGGACAGGTTAACGACTCCTTGATTTCATATGGTTTGTGAGTTTGTCTTCCTTTTGATACTTGGTAGGACATTGTGATACGAACTCCTTGAGTTCAGTAGTGGTTTGTGAGTTTGTCTCCTTTTTGATACTTTGTAAGGACATGTGAAATGCACTCCTTGATTTCTATAGCACTGTCATGAGCGCTGCCTTGCCAACTAATTGCAATGTGCATCTGCCTCTTTATCTAGCATTGCTGCTGGAGCGGCACCATGGTGGATATGTTTTGGCTGCATGCATGAATTAAAACAGGCAAATTATCTTGTTGCTGCAGATGACATAACCCTAGCACCATGCAATGCGCGACTATAGTTGGGAGGTCATACTTCATCGCATACGTCGGCCAGTGCGTGGCTTTTCAACACCTTTGCACGCCGGATACGAACATACGCCCGTAAGAAGCATGCTCGAAACGTGTGACCGGAGGACAAAACCGATCTAAAACTTTGGTAAGCATCACACACAAGGGCATTTATGTGCATTCAATGATCGCCTGTATATGTATACATAATTTTTGGCATTTGTGACACTTGGTACCATGTAGCAATTTTTGCGGTAATTATGGGCGTATTTACGCACTCTGCAAATGAGATGCAGGTATCTAATACGCTGCCCACAATCTTTGCAGAAACTAGTCTTTGTCTTGTTTGCATTGGGTTTAATTAGAGTATAGTCAGTAATGGATGTTCAAATGAAGTCATTTCATTATATTTCCTGCTTCACTAGCTAGTCTTATGGCTTTGAAAGGCAGAGAATGTCGTCATCCCTATATTGCGGAGTGTGTTGGAAGTAATTTTTTCAATTCCTCAATTGAATAATTGTTGTTTTAGCTTGGATTCCGAGTCATTGGTAGTCAAGGCAATGAAAAAGGTTGATGTATTGGGAAAAGAAGCCCTAATATGAATATAACAAACATTGAGATCCCTTTCAGATTTTAAGGCTTAAGGAATAGCTATATACGAAATAGGTGGTCAAATGCTGTGGATTTCATTTCCTAATAATAAAAAAATGCATGCTTTTCAACCAATGTTGGAGCTGTGGTTAGTTCAGGTTGATTGGACGAAGGGACGAGATTGATAGCACGATGTAAAATGGTCATACTTATATGACCCATCGTCATTTGCTTAGAGGTGAGCCAGTCCTCTTGAGTGTATCCTTGTGATTGTGCCTCTTTCTGTGAGGCATGTATTACTTGAGTGCGTGGATATGACCTTATTGTAGAAAAATATTTAGTGTCCCAGATTTGAAAACATTATTTCAAGTATTAGGCCTCTCAGGTTATAAATTCATGAAGGAGGCCGATGTTGGGATAAATAGTTTTTTAACTTTTTAAAAAAATAGGGGGTGTTGTGATTGGTATTTTGTGATGTTTTAAGGTTGAGTGTTTTTAAACGTAATATAATGATGAAACGTAATGACACGATAATACACAATTGTGTTGAGTTGTCTTAAATTTTAATACTCACTCACTCACTCACTTTAACAATTTTTGAATGCGGTAGGCAATTTCAAATGTAAATTGATAATATTAGCGAGATGGGTTTGAAGAGTAGCATTATAGGCCCATCCATACATCACACCAAGTTCAGATGGCAGTACCATTACATACCTGCCAACCGTCCCTGTCTTATAGGAATCATCCCTATTTTGAACGTAAAAAACAAATTCACACAACAGGGATATCCTGATAGTGATTCTGAAAGTTCACACAAATTTGGAAATAAGGTGCCAGAAAAGTTCTGAAATATTGTTGGCTCCTGAAGCTCTTCTTGCAGCTTCAGAAAAACATTAAAAACCAGTAACGTCAGGAGGATCTGATCCTGTGTACTTCACTAGAGGCCCTGAAGTGGATCAGAAATAGACCCAACCCATACGGGCTTTCGTTGATGAGGTGTTCATAGCACATGTAGTAAACTCTAACGCACGTTCATATGTGACAAATTTTTAAAGAAGCTGTTCAACTTGATTTTGGTAGCTATGGGTGTCAACATGTACCAAAAAAAAAGGGAGTTATCGTACGGGGGGTGGGGACATTGGTTTTTTGGCAGCAAAGGTAAATAACCGGGTCAAATTTTGAAAATTGATCCAAATCATGTTGAACAAGGATACCAAGTTATAGTTTAATCCTAAGGATTCTAAAAAGGTATATAGATTGTACTAATCTGCAGCCTGAAGTTTGGAGTTATAGGCTAAAAACAGCAACAACTAATAAAAAGGGTCATTTCAGTTGTACAGGGTCAAAATTTTAAAATTACTCCAAATGGGGTAAAACAAAAAACGGTGCATTGCAAATTATAGCTGGAGCTCATAGAATAAAATAAGAATAGTTTTGAGTGTCTCAAATGCTCACTTACCGACAGTAGCGGGGAAACAAGGTCAAGCCCCTTGAATGCAATGGGTGTTTGACCTTTTGGTGCCCCCACATTGGTAAAAACTAAGCATTTACAGACAGTCAAAACTATTCCCTTATTTAATCCTTATGAGCTCCATCAATAATTGGGAAATGGGGTCAGAGGTTTCATATAAAAGTCACAAGGATTGCAAATGAGGTATTATAATTGATTCCGTACCGTAATTCTGTGCAGTACGTTTGACGGAATAAATGCCATACCTCATTTGAATACTTGGGACTTCTATATGAAATGTCTTCCCAAAAATTTTATGGTACATTGTCTAAATTTGAAGGAGACCATTCGAGTTCAGGTGAGATCTTTTCACAAAAAATGACGGTACCAGGTCATAATATTGACCTGTGTACATTCTCTGTCAAGTTTAAATATGTTCTTCAAAACCGGTATTCATTGGTGGTAATACCCAGTCACATGTGAGAACCATGCATATTTATAAATTTATAGTTTTTAAGAATAGTTAAAAGCATAAAAACGTCAGGGGTTGAAATGTTATATTTTTAAGAAACCGGGGCGCCTCCCACACCTTATCGTGCGTACCCTAAACGTGTATACTAACTCATGCTATGTCCTACATAATAGAACTTTTCATACCACTTACACCGTGCTTTGGCCAAATTTGTTCACATCAGGCTACATAGTATGCACAATTTACGATTAGTTTCTGGAACGGAAACCCCAGAGAAGTACTGACCAACTTCCCATATGTATTGGGGTTCAACAAGTTCACAGTGAAGAGTGAATCTTGGGAAAGGTTCAGATAATGTATACATGTTAGATTGTAAGCACACGTTGCAGAGAGCTAGGGGTTTGTGGCAATGTTGTAGCACCAAGTTGCCCAGTTTTCTCTCAAAACGTCAATACTTTGTCAAGTCTTGCTGATTAATGTGAAATAAGAATCAATGTTGTCTCATTCACAAAAGTGGAGCAGGGATGCAAATTCACCAATCACAGAATTGATTCTCTGTATGCATCCAGATATCGGTGCGGTGCCAGAGGGGTGGCAAGGTGCACCCCTCCCCAAGTTTCAAAAATCGAAAAACAGTGGTTTTACAAGGGGGCAGACATTTTTTGGTACCATTTAACTAATTTTGGTATCAACATAAGCTTAAAATGTGCTGCTTTATTAATGAAACAGTTTTCTACAATGATCTCCCCATCATTTTTTTATTAATTAGCTATATCACCCACCCAGCCATACCTTAAAACGTTTTCCAAACAGTAACAACCCCCGGCAACATCCCGGGTGCCGTCCCGTTTAGTCGGTGTTGCCACTATGGCACCAGAAGCATTGGGACAACACATCGAGCAAATCACACACTCGGTAAGTGACAAGCAATTTTGAACAGTTTTTTGAAAAAACGAAATCCCAACATAATTTTTTGAGGGGGCAAATTAATATGATCTATTCAATCTTTAATAAGTAATAGTCGTTGTTATTTGTGCGAGATTAGACTTTATATGCTTGTTTTAAAGCGAGCAAACGTGAATTAATCACAGCAAGTGCGAATCAAAAATCACGGAATCCTGTAAATTTTTCCGGGATCAATTTGCCAAATATCAGCCGATTTAGTAAGTTTTAAGCCTTTATTACTCTTTTGAACATTTAAAATCTTCATTTTCTCTCGGACAAGGATAATTGTGTTCATACATACACAAGGTATTTTTTACATTTAGCGCTTTATTAACCAAGCGATGGATGTTCTAACCTCACCCACCCCCTCAAATACGACGGCAAGCTTTACGCGTGTACCCGCTGCCGTGTCTGAGTCAACGCCCGCCTTTTCGCTTCCCAACATATACACCGTGGCTTAGCTCACGTTCTTGCGCCGTGGTCTTACCCCGTCTTACCGTGCATAACTTGTGCTTTTTCTCAGTCCGAATAAGGGTTTTTAAATTACAATCCAAGCTTTCAGACCAAATATTTATTAGAACAAGAATCTTGGGCCATGGAATGATGTTGCAGAATTCTTTGAAATGAACGTATCAGCAAACACTGACATTAAATAACCAATATGAGTTCGGTTCGACTGCAATCCGGGCCGGCAATTCTACAGCTAACCCCGTGGCACCTCACGAAAATACGACGCGACACTCATCTCAAGTACTCAGATTTGCAAATTCTAAACACCGAAAATTCTCGTGCTATTTTGTCTCAATTGCTCTGATTTTTTGTACTAAATAATTTTAACAAAGATTTTAACTTACCATTAAAATGTTCGCTCGGCTCCAGCAAAACGGTCCGTGGTTATTTTCTTGCATTATTTTCTACTCTGTTTCTTTGCTGGAGGCTCAAACATAAATATCTGAGCTTCGCCCCAGCTGTGTACCGCGCTCGCGTTCTCCTCCCCAAAATCCACCCCTACGTCTTCATCATAACTCTACTCTGAGCTTCCACACTACAAAAGCACTTCAAACCGCTCACTCCATCTCCAGTTACATGCTGCTATCATCCATTTCAATTTTTGTTTAAAATGTACGAAAAAGACACGTTGTACAGATTTAAATACCGCGGTAATCAGCTTCTGCACCTATCACCGTATTCATTTCTGCGTTCGGCACGAGTGCCATGGAGTAAACAGGATGACGTCCACGCATAAGGCCTCCCAATGTATGAGCGCTCCCGCCCGTTTCTGAAGTGCCTTCTTATGACCATTAATATGGCTCAATAATGTTGAAGGGCTGATAAAGTTAAATTTTTTGTCTATTTTGCTTCTATATAAGTTTAAGAATGTAAAAAATCAATACAAAGGACTGGTTCTAAACGAATGTCCTGCCCCTTTAACAATAAATTGCATAAGATTTTCATTTTTTACCTTTGTGAGTTAATCGTGTATTTTTTGCCCCCCCCCCACCAGATTTTACCCTGGTTGCCACCCCTGTCAAGAAGCTTCACAGATATGAGAATCAATTTCTCTCATTGAAAGTACTTTGATTCGAGCACAAACTCAGATGATTTGGGGGGCATCCCTGTGGGAGTAACCTAAAATTGAAGTTACAAAACAAGGACAATTTTTATTTTTTTCCCTTTCCTGTATACGACCGTTTTGTTTCCTAATAAACGCCCCCTGCTCTAATAACACCACCCCTATGATATTTGGATAAAACATTTCAAGATGAATGGGTTAACTCTTATCTAAATCACGTGATTTAATGGCCTGGACTGTCGTAATCCGTAGCATCGTCCGCTGTTGTGCACATTTTTAATAGTTTTTAGTATGGAACTTTGACCACGGGAGTGCGAAAACAGCGTTCCCCCTGCTCGGTCGTTTGTATTGTAATCGGCGAAATAAGCGTGGGTGTAAGTGATTTTTTTTATTTTTTTTATATTTTTACTTTTCATTTTTACTGTAATAACGCCGCCCTCACCTTTGGAAAAATGAACCGCCCCCGGGGTGTTTATTGGGAACAATACGGTGAATGCATAAATCCAAAATTATATTTCATATAAGTTCAAGACTGAAAAAAATTAAAACATGTTCACAGCCATCTTATAATGAAAGAAAGTTCAAACGTGTTGTATGGTCATTCCATGCCAAATCAAATCAACCAATCGAGTACCCATCACCTCATGGATTTCTTCTTTTGGTCTATTGAAAAGATATCTGAGAACGAAATCCTGAAACTTTGAGAGCTCTGTACCTCTTTTTGTTTCACGCTACACAGCAATTTTAAATTTGAGGGAGTCACCTCAAAAACTGTCGGGTTTATCCAACAATATTCGAGGGGCCATAATCCCAGAACTACAACAAACACCCCTCAGATCCTTCAAACCTTGGCATCTGGATAACTTTTGTTGCGATTGCAATATGTGACAGAAAAATGCGCAACCTTGCCCCAATTTAAAATTAGAGTGGGTCAAAAATGGCTCAAAAACCACTCAGACCCATACCTTTTATTGGGCCATACGTCAAATTAAGTGATATAACTTCCAATTTGGGCTGGAGATAGCATTCTAAATCTACCTTTGTGTAACAATCTTTAAATCGTGAAAACGAAAATAGGTACAGAGCTCAAATTTTTTTCAGGATTTTAGTTTCCCTGAATATCTTTTCAATCACCAAAAAGAAAAGAAATCCCTGAGGTGATGGTGTACTCGTTTTGTTGATTTGGCATGGAATGACTCGGTAATTACATAACATGAAGGATTTTTCAACTTCTGCATATCCAGGATATGAACAGGAGGAACCTTTGGTTTTAATAATGCTTAGTTAGTAGAGCATCGAAGAACTAGTAAATCAAAAGGTCCTAATTTGAAATGAACAGTGGATTTATGTTACTCTGTGACAAATTTCCTTTACTTTAGGGTCCCTTCAGGGAACTAACCAGAAGTCCAGGCCTTAAGTTCATTTTTTGGTGAAAAAGGCCATCTGTCTTTTCTTACAATGTTTAAGAAGAAAACTGACGTTAAATCCATTTTAAATACACACTACAACAGCAAGCCCTCCTTATTCCAAACTACAAAGAACCTTCTCTAACATAAGTTAGCAGACTGCCAGCAAAATGTTTACCATTTTTTTTTTTTGAAGTCCCTCGACCAACTGACCACCACTTTTTAACCTAATGAGAGTGTCCTTGATGTACTGCTTATTACTGTGGATAAAGAGCAGAGGTGTAATTGAGTCCATCCCATATGCACCAGTTTTGGGAAATTTCACGTCAATGGAACGGTCATTATCCCTATCGCTTACATATTGAAATTCTGACTTTCGTACTCATTTTTAGCATACAAAGCAGTATAGGGTGCTTTCACAAGAGGTCAAAAGGTTACTTGGCCAGACCTGTCCTCCCAGAACAACCAAAGCATGCAGAGAATACAAAGAATCACCTGCAGAAATAGCTGAAATGTTCAGGTGAAGCAGGTGCAAGTAGTGTATCTTCACATTCTTGGATGATCTGGAGGGCACCCCGTAATACTTATGTAATTTTTAGCATAATCATGAAATGGTCTAGAATACACTTTTACACTTAATTACGAAGTGTGTAGTACAGTACATACATGGTACCTAAGACATTGCTATGTAATATGACAAAGTAAATGTATGCTGGGTTTTTGTTTGGTGTGCCTTTACGCCAATTAAATAATCTTATTTCATTCCAATCAATTACTCTTGAATCAAAATAACTGACACACCATGCAATTTGAATTTACGTGGTGTTGCAAATCATGCAAATTGGGACCATTCACTTGTCACATTCCTTTTTGATGAAGGGATATTATTTTGTTTAAACCTATGGATGGAATGAAAGAATTCCATGGTACAGTCAGCAATCAGCGATGTGGAAAGTTGTTGCTTTCTAACCCTGACTAAAATGGCTCCGTTTTATTCGAACCACGTGACAAAAAGTTTCGTCAAAGAAAAGATAAATTTAAAATATTGTTAGTAGCGTAATAATAATTGACCTAAAGTAATAGTGTAAAGTATTATTGACATTAATCTTGATGTAAACGAATGGAAATAAAACAAATTGTGATCAATCTTAATGTTGGTCACGGTATGGGCAATGGCACTTTTTGTTGCCCACAAGAGTATTCAGTTTCAACTCTTGTGGTTTCGGCAATGAATTTGTCTCTGTGATGTTCACTCAAGATTGTAAGAATGTCTTGGGTGAGCACGTAAATCACAGATGGATATTAGCATAACAAAAGGGGTTACGCGAATTAAAATGCTACAGTTTTTGTTTGCCGTTGATTTCATCACACGAGGCACCGCTCCATGGATTTCTCAAGATAAAATTTTATAACCTAAATTGGTGCCATCTGTATCTGGATGTCTATGAGGATAAATTCTGTGATTGTTGAATTTGCAATCCTGCTGCTCCATCAAAGGCAAGCACAGTTTTCTGGTCAGAACATAAACTATCCCCTGCCATTTTTTTGATAGGAAATGAGCTTGAACTATGGTTTTGGCACAAATGGCTTACTTTCTTTGCCAGTCTTTGCCGGGTCAAGCGAATGTTTAACGGATTGGTACTTTTAAAAGTTTAAAAAATTAACAAATGATTAAATTACACCTAAATATAACTGAAAAAATGGAATCGTCAAATTTGGTAGAAAATATTTGTAAATACACAAAATTCTTTCGCCCTGCTATCTTCATTTGCAACGCTTATATTGGAAGATTTTGGGTAAGAAACTGGTTTGTTTAGGGTCTGACATTCTGTCGATCACGCACGAGTTGACATCCTACGATCCGCCATTCTATCGGTTACAAAACCGACGAAATTTACTGAACATAAACGCTGCAGACTGAATTTGGTCAATAAGTTTGTAATATAAATCCTGCTTTGACAACACTCTCTTTACCGAGAATTTAACATTTTTGGGATATTCTTTACTATTACTACTACTTTTGGGTTAGTACCGTAGAAATGCAAATTGTCACCTAATTTCATGTAACTTCATATTTTTTAAACGCCAATCATGGCGAACTGTACGAGGTATAAATAAATTTACGACGCAATGTTATATTGTCAAAACAATGCCATCCAGTTGAGGTTAAGAAGGTCTAGCTTTTTTGTTTGCTCGTTCCACAAGTCATTGGTAATGGGCTGTTGGGTGGTGCTGTCAGATTTGTTCAGCTAGTGTGCTGACCGAAGGGCCCGCGTGTATCCATTAACGGACGCTCCTAACATGTCCCACTTTGAGGCTGGGGACGATTGGGAACAGTCAGGGGTTTACACCCTACTCTTATAGACACTGACTGCGTGTACCTGTCAGTTGTGACTCCTCTGTACACAGGACCCGCCGGCTAACGTCCCCTCCGAAGACGGGATGCTTTCATGATCCATTTGCCCAATTCCAAGTGAACCATGGAGGAGAGCGGTATCTGTATTAATCAAAGAGGTATACAGATTCAATCCAGAATTGATATACCCCATAAATCCTAAAGCAATTGTCCACGACCGCACCGGGATTCGAACCTGAAGTTTGTATGGTAATTTCGCCAAGCAATCACCCTAACCGCTAGGTCCAGCTCTCCCACATCAGGCTAGCTAGAAACAAACACATTCAAACAACTAAAATGAACCTCTACACATCACGTCCACAGAATTTGACTTAGTCAAAGGGCACGACATCACTGTCACCCACATCATTGCCCAATGAGCACTGGCATGTTTTGGTGGTGAGTACAGTAATCTGACAGGTGCTAGGTGGATCAGTAAGTTTGAATATTTTGCTTTACTGGATGCCCCCTTTAAGGCCCATGAAATGTATTTCATGGCAAGAGAAATGATAGCTTAGTTTATGCAGCATCAAAGTAATATTGTATGCAAGACTAAGTTTCTGCAAACATAGACAAAAATCAGAACAAGCACTTTTAAGCTATCATTTTCTACTTGATTATACCTGACACTTGTACACACTGACCATCAGTACCGTGGGAAACAACTTGCGTTTTGATGCTAACGCGATAATTCATATATTCACTACTGATGTGTTACTATTGATGGTTAACCATTAAAACGGTATTATTTTTATCTGTATCTTTTGAGCGAAATTGATTTGAAAGCCTTAAATTTCAAGACGACATGAAAAAATATGGCCTCTCATCTTATAATCAAAATTGATGCTACTTCCCCGGTAATCAGGGGGTCCTAAGACGATCGACAAGCCCCCTTTAAGTATATCATTTTAAAGCTATTCATTGTCATATGTTCATCAAATTCCTAAAATTCAATTTTTAAGATTTATTTGAAATTTACAGGACCTTTGATGCTGGTTGGTACATAATGTGTCAACAAGAGCTCACTCAATAGCCAAGTTTTCATACAACCTTGAGTGATTGTTGCTCATGTCCTAATTGGACATCAAGAACTGCACTCTTCATTATATCCATTCATAACCTACTGTAGCATACTTTAACATAATGTCCCAATATAAAATTTGTATATTTTATAATATAATGACGAATATGGAAGATTTCTTTATTAATAAATTTATCACAATGAGAAGCCATTGAACTAGTGTTTTCTTTGAAGTGATTTTTTGCATCTTGTAAAACCAGATTATTGTATCACATGTTTCTTGCATTGTGAGGATCGGACAGGGTTCGGAAACTTCCGAAAGAAATCTATTTCCTCCGGAAGAATGGAAGAAACTAGGAAAAAGGGCGTTCTTTCCAGTAGAAAACTGGAAGAAATAAGAAATGTATTATGAACAACAACTTAAATGACACTATTCATCTTCTTTGCACTTCAAATATCACGCTACTTATTACTTACAAATAATGTTTTTTTTTTCAAAGTAAGTTAAATTTATAGCAATGTTTTTATGTTTACCGTGCAAGTATAATCGTAAATTTGGTTCACATTTGTTTTGACTTGCTATCAAATTAAGACAGATATAATTGTAACCCATTTTTCCAATATTTCCCATGTGCACATCATACTATCACAGTGTAATTGTAGATGCATACAATGAAAAAGCTATTAAAATATGTATGCCGAATTTGTTAATTTTAAATACATGTACACCATTAGTGTTCTTTTGTTGTAATGCTTAGTGGGGAGAACCTGGTAAGGGCGACTATAACATATTTTTGTTAAAGAAACTTAAGATGTTTCAGTCCTTTACAAGAATCTCTGCTTGGCCTTGCTGGTGGGAAAAGTGAGAATCAGTTTCTTCCAGTTTTTTTTTTGCCTCGATGGCGAACATCGAGGCATATTAGGGCTAGCGAACAAAGTCTTCTTTAAGTCTAAGAGAATAAATACTTGACCATATTATTAATTCTTATTTTATTGAATTTCTGTACAATTAGGTTTTTCCTATGATTTTATACAGATGTGAGATTAGGAGATTTTTAAATTTACTACATTATTTTTTCTTAAAGTTAGTTGGGGTTGTGTTTTACCTTTATGCTTAGTACCCTTCAAACTTTGCACTAGTGGCTACGCCGCGATCGTTGCTATGAGTACGGGAATTACTCGGTGCGCCTCGCTACCCCGTATGAATGAGGCCACTGAGCCAGAGGCATGGCAGAGCGCACGGTAATTCGCGTACTCTAGCTAACACGCGCTCACTGACCAAATGTAATGCTCGTTCGCATGCCGCTGATACGCACCCCTACCTTGATACGAAATCGAAATGACATTCATTTGCCCCCTGACTCGGGCCCTGACTCGACGCTAATGTACTGCTCTAGGCCTACCTGTGTTGTTTTTTTTTTGTCGTTGATCCATCGTATCTCTTGTTGAATTGAAATGCCAATTTTTCAAATACAGAATAATGTTTCGAGTCCCCAAATTGCTTACCGATTGCCCCTTGTTTATTAGAAAACACAGTTGTTAATGACAGAATAGATGAAACTTAAGACGAATAAAATGCAATATTTGCAGAGGTTATAACACCCCAATCGTTCATTTACATATACCATGATTCAAAAAAATAATATAAAATGATATTTTTGGACATTCTCAAAACAATAAATATACGCATAAAAACAATCTTCATTTCTCTTTATCAACTGTGTCATTCAGGTAAACCATAAACCATTCGTCAATTTATACTAAAAATATATAAATGACACAGATCTTTTGGAGGCACCAAATATTGTTCAAATGTAATTTCATATACTTAGACACTCAATAGATTTCTTACCTTGTATTTGGCTCAGAAAGTCTTAAAAGAGAAAAAAAAATGATTTTCATTTTTGCTTTATTTTTCATATAAACAGGCTGATTTCATATTTTCTCCATTATGAAATTAGAAATTTCACAATTTTTGTACCAAGAAACATTTCTCACTTAAGCTTGATGGGAGTTTTGTTGATGAAACTTCAACAATCAGGGCCAAAATCAGTACTTTCAGTTTTTTAAGGGACACCTGATGTTGTCACCCATTTCATATTTCTCTATAGCCATCGAGGCCATTTTTAGAAGAACTTGTTATATTATGTGAGTTTAAGTATGCATTGCATGGGGTAAGTAGGGGGGTCCCTGAATGGTTATTGAAATTTTCACTATATTTCATTCACTGTATATATAAAACCAAACTTTAAGTCATTTGCTTTAAAATAGAAAATTTTTAAATGACTTTTTTTAGGTTTCTTCCATTTTCAGGGAAGAAACTTGAAGAACCCAATTCTTGCCAAGTGGAAAAAAACTCGGAAAAAACTTGCGGTTTTTTCCCGCCTGTGTAAAAACTGGCGAACCCTGGGATCGGAGAATAAAGTGTGTATTTCATTTTGGTGAAATTCTGGCTAGAGTGTACGTCTAATGGGGTAGATAATGCGTGGCTACTACCATGAGACAATTTGGCCATGTATATAGGACAGTGATATCATTGCCCAGCAGTTTCTGCAAAGTTATTGCTGTGATTGTTATTTTGCCTGGCTGTAAGACTACAAATACTAACTTCAGAGAGTACCATCACCGGCCCACTGCTATTGCCCCATGAGTTGGACTAAACCCTCCCAGGCTGTTTATATTGTGCTCTGTTGGGTCAGTACTTCAGTCCGTTAACACAGCGACACAGACTCGATCTACTGACAAGATTATTGTTCTTTGATCCTTTCATCCATATTTTGTCCCTGGTTCCACCAGTTGAACTCCCAACATCTAGAATGGCTCTATCATCAATTACACAAATTTTACATCCAGTCTGATGTGGCCTCTAATCTTCGTGTCTGATGGATCACTTCTTCAGTCCCCTGTAATGCATACACACAAAATGCAAAAATAATATAATTAGAATGTTTCAAGGACAGGGATTTTAGAATCCTTAAAAAATGAGTACTGTGCACTATTTTTTGTTTGTTTTTCATTGTCGTGAGTTTCTGAAATTTGTTGTGAAGTACATAATTCTAAAAGGAACATTGGGCTATTTCAAAAGGTGGACCCATTCTGACACTTTTTTGTAATTGCAAGACCAATCAAGCAAGCTTGGTACTTTCATATCGTCGAGGCCACTACATAGTGTCTAAATCTGATTTTTTTTGGTCAAATTGAGTAATAGTTTAATTCTCGTTGCATTTTATGGACTCTTTAATAGTACCCAAAAATAAAAGTGAAATTATCTCTCCTAACCAAAATAGCAACAGTCGAATAACACCCATGTATAAACGGGTTTCACAAACAATCAAATACGTATTCGATAGCTTGAGTGTCCAAATTCTCAACGCACACATGTAATGCGGAACGAATACTGTATTTCGCTGGGACAAAAAATGCTACTTCAGTGGATCAAAATCGATAATAGGTCTGTTGGGGGGGCCAGATTAGGCAATCGGTGAAATTACCTTGCTTCATGAGGGATGGTTATGTATTTCCACATTTTAATTTTTGTGTTTTAATTATGTTGCTGGTTACAAATACAACCAAATTTATCAATTGTAGGGGGGACATAGGACATTACCCTCGATTACCAAAGGAGAGGTTACCACTCAGGTAAACTTTCTCCGGTGCCCAAAATGTTAAAAACTTCGTTAAGTCTTTCTGTTATGTCAAATCCCTGCCTCATTTTGGCGAAACAAAGATGAAGGTAACACCGTCCCGGGGTTATTAATCTACTACCATTATTGAAAATGCCGCCTTCTGATTGGTCAGTTTTAATGCCCATGATTCTGCAATAATGAGCCTCTAATGCATTTTCTATCTTTATTTATCATTAGTATACAAAACACATAAAATTCGGCAATTACCTTAAAACTATACAAACAACAAAAAATATATAATTTTGTTGTCATTTTGTAAAGCTGTTTTAGAATAGAAATAAAGGTTTGTAGTATTATCTAGGGCTCAATAATGTATCCTCGGGCGGGAAAAAATAAAAAAATGTGGCGCCATTATTTAGTTTTCCAGACCTCGCGGCACATTATGCGTAAAGGATACTGCATTACCCTTTAGTTATTATTTCATTGTTTGTATGTTGCACTGTATGCTCTAAAATTATATGTGATTAAAAACTAGTTATTTTATCCATATCATTTGGGGCCCAAAACCCGCATGAAAATCAAATATTCCTCCTTTTTGATGCAAAATTGCATTTTTTTCATTTTATACTTGTTTTGTATGTACATAAACAAAATAACAAAAATTGTGACTTGAAAGTTCATTGTACCGCCCTACTAGGTTATGTTGGAAGTAATTATAAAACGGAGGACCAAAGCATCAAATAGTACCAACATCGAAATCATCTATTGCTTTATATTAATGAATTCTCAGGGTGTTTACCACCCCACCCCTAGTAAACCGTGTTACAACAATAGACTTGGTAAACATATGTGAAAGTTGAATTTCTGTGATGTAACTTGGATTTCTGCCCCAAACAAATAATTAATAATGATCATTTAAAAAAACTCGCCTTTTCAGGAAACAAATTGATATTTTATTTGGAAGTTGTTTGTATAAGCGTAGTGCCCTCTAAATTGTTTAGCTTATGTTAGATTTTACTATTGAGTAATATTACCCATGTACTGTTAGTTCGTTTCAAGTTTGGTATTATTTAAGCATGTACATGACGTTAAATTTTTTTTTTTTTATTTCCATCTCATTGGCACATTGTACAGTAAATATAAAAAAGTGTAAACAAATGAAAATAGAGAATATTAAGAAAACAACAAATGATTCGAAATTAATATACATATGCAAGAGATGTGGATGCCACTTAAACGCAGGGCGTGTAATTAGTGGCACCCATGCATAAGTTACATATTAACAACATGAGTATCAAACTTAATTTGGTAAGGCATAAACATACAATGATAAATACGAGACACTGGGAAAATAAGGGTGCTGACCAAAAGTACAATTAATAGATGAAAAAAAAATAATAGAGAGAGAAAAAAAAAAAACAAAAACA
>JAMKCH010028533.1:0-20841 GCA_023653785.1 Ophioderma brevispina | reverse complement strand
CCAACGTAAACTTCCATTAAAACAATTTTCACTCAATTTACGTTTGTATTATAATACGATGTGTGGCAAACCGTAAAAATGAATGTTATGAGCAATTATGACATTTAAGTAATTTACAATTTTTGGTTTTAGCTTATACCACCTCTGCCCATACGTACATATTTTGAAGCTTTTTGACTATCTAAACTCATTTTTTAGTGGTCTAAACATTTTTTTGTCTAAAAAGTTTATTAAACACGTTAATTAGAAAGTTTACGTGATTAAATTTATCGCGCTATCATTGTCAATTTCAAATAAAGGAAGACTTTGATTGGTGATTTTATATATCGTGTATCCTGATTTCTTAACATTTCCTTTTCCTTTCTGAAGTTTTTTAAATGCGCCCCTCATTTTTTTAGACCAAAATATTTATTCATTTCGAATCTTTATGCATACATCTAAAAAATATATAACAACAGTTAGATACAAAGATAGAATATGAATGAAAAGGGTACGTACAAATCCAGACAAGAGATGGCGTGAAGAGGTCCAAGAATACATCTCCATGTCTCCACCTGAGTATATCACACAAATGGGAACATTTTCCGCAATATAAAAACTAAAATTTTTTTATAAAAGACACGATATAAATGTATACAGATATTGGCCATGACCCCATCCTGGTCAATATTTTGATAAACAATGGATAAGAGCCATGATGCACGCTTACCCTGAGCTCTTCAAGAGTTTTTTTTGCACATGTTTTGTGAGTTTTTGTTTCCTGAATTAATTTAACAATCGTTTTGATGTTTGCACTTGTTAACGTACTATGAGCCCACGCTGTGCAACTCAATACAAAACAGTTTGGCATCATAATTCAGTTCTTGTAGATCTAATAAGACTGGAGTACCTATTGGACCTTGCGCTCATAGCATTATGATGTTCTGCCAAAATTGGAACAGTGAGCTCAATTGATAATGCTTGGATTTAGATTCCCTAGTGACCAAAAGAAACCATGTCAGGGATCTTTTTGGTTGCTCAAAATATCAGGGGGGATGGTGGTCCCGGTGTAAACAGAAATTTGATGTCCCCTATGAGAAATTGTCTTAGTCTCCATGTAAACATGTACGGAATAAACCGTGACCTTGTAGACGCGGCCATTTGGGTACAGTGATGCCTTACAGCGCTCATGGAGAATACCATCCTAGATGGGTGGTAAGACCACCATGACGCCAAGTGTACGACCCTGTTCAGCTAACCTTGACAATGTGTTTACGATATGCTGGAGAGTTTCTCTTTCTTCTTTTCTTTTGAAACCAGAAATTCTCGCTGGTATTTATTCGTTTACCCCAGCGACTCAAATTATTTTTTGTAGGGCAAAGTGTCCAAAAAAGAAAATTAACTGACTTTTTTCATAACTCCTTTAGGCCTGTCAAAAATAAAGGGATTTCCAAATATATTTCCTTTAAAAGAGAGACTCTGAGGCGGAGTATTTGGGTCCCGAGTGGAGGTGATAAGATCTTTAAGTCTATTTAGCCATGTGTCAGAAATTTCATCACGAACTGACTTTGCAAGCCATTCGTTTTTTGTTTAAATGGTTTTTTTTTTTCGGTAGCGTCCAAGTTACATATCCAGGAGTTATTGTCGACAATAGCAGTAACAGTAAATTTTGTGGTCTATGCAGTTAGACCTCTTGCAAGCTTAGAATCGAGAGCCTTGTTCACCTTTGGGTCACCTTTGAGTCGTGATGACAAATATGCAGAAGTATTGGCCTCCAGATGACTTAGATAGATGGGGATTTGACATCAGTAAGGTAAGGTATTGTGAGAACTCCCTGGTGTTGCAGATCTAGTGAGTCCAATCCATCTTTTCAAGTATCTGTGGGCACAGGAATCAAGAGCACGAAATAATGATCTTGTTATATCATGGACAGTGAGAATAAAACCGCTGAGGGCAGCAGGGTAAGTTTTTATAACCTTGAATTTAAATTCCCCCATCTGCCTAGGCAAGGAGTTTGTCATTCTTTCGAGCCCGGAGACAAGGTGGTCTCTGACATAATTGAACACATCTTTACCTGTTTCCTGAGAAACAAAGATGAGAGCCAAGAATTGTGAGGATCATTTTCGATGGAGTTAACAGTCATTATTGATAATCTATAAATATTGATGTCGGCTTACCACTTACAATTGAAAATGATTTAATTGCTGTTTTTAGTTTAGGTTCATGGATTGAGTCCTGAGCTATTTTCATTTAAAATCCTTTTGAATGCAGTCGCTTTTATTTGGTAGTCATCCAAATTAAATCATCGGCATTGTGTCGTAATAATTAGTACCATTTACAGAGTAAACCAATCCTTCATTGTCTTGTAACTTTTCAAGGATGGGATTGAACACAGCGAAGAAATGATCGGGGAGAGTGGGTCTCCCTGGAACACACCTTTGTGAAAACTAAAATTTGTCGACTCCCAGTCTTGAGTGACACCCTACTACCTTGAAGTCTAGAGTAAAGGTTTTCGAATGTAATTTTTTGACACCGGTGGAAACTGAACTCTGAAAGGGAGTGGCTAATTCAGGTCATGGTGAACTGAACCGAAAGCATCCTCAAGATCAAAAAGGTGATATGACAAGTACGATTGTTTTTCTGGCATGGGTATTTATTTCATATTGAGAATTGTTGTGTTCCATCAGCACTGTTGATGCCGCGAATGAAAGCCTTTTGAACAGAGGAGTCCATATACTTGTTTTTAGTTAAATACTCAGTAGTTCTTGTGGCACGATTTTGGTGAAATGTTGTTGCCCAAAACATTTTCGGGCTGGCTTCTGGCTACTTTCTTGTAGATCAACGTAATAGACGAAGAACACCATGACGCAGGCGGAATTTGCGATGTAGACACCGACAGCAGACACCGCAATGGGTGATTTTTTCGTACGTATTGGGCTGGACACTAAATTGTGTCCAGAATGACACTGGGCCCAATACGTAAAAATTCCATTTCGCTTATTTTATGTTTGTTATTATTATATAATATGACGTGAGCAACGTAAAATGCATGTTTGAGCAATTATGACAAAGATACAACTTTTGGTTTTAGCCCTATACTTAAGCATGCGGGCAAATTTGGTCCCACCTACGGCAAATGTCATTTCGAAGCATTTTTATGACTATCTAACTCATTTTTTATAGTCTAAATTTTGTTTGAGGTTGTGTTTTTTCATTTACAAAGAAGATTTGATTTAATTTGGATATCATAGGTCCAAATCTCCCCTTCATATCAGTGAAGTATCGGAAAATTCTTAAGTTGGTGGAAAATGGTTGTGGGGCTGAATTGGTTTTAGGCTGAGTCAATGAAAAAAAATTTTGGGACTTTTTTTTAAAGTTCTTAATTGCGCCTCATTTTGTTAGATCAAATTTTTTTTTCGTACGTATTGGGCCGGTTAACATGAAATTTTGCCAGAAATTGACACATGGGCCAATACGTACAGAATTCATTTTTGAGCAATTGAGACCATGTCAACTCATTTTTATTTTTGTATTAATCTGTGTGACGTAAAAATGCATGTTTTGACATTATGCCAATTTAAGAATTTTACAAATTTGTTTGGTTTTAGGAGCCATACTTAAGCATGTGGACAATTTTGGCCACCTCTGCCCAATACGTACAGATTCAATTTTGAAGCATTTGTAACGATCTAACATCATTTTTTATAGTCTAAATTTTGTTTGAGGTTGTGTTTTTTCATTTACAAAGAAGATTGATTTAACCCTCGTCCGACCGGGGTTGGTTACCACCGGTATCCCCTGTCGCACAAAAACGCAAACGATATGATCTACGGCTTTTAGTATTGTAAGTTTCATCCTTGCGGTCATTTTAGCGCAAAAAATTGAGGTACCACCTTCATGAGGGTCAGAGTGTCCCTTGCAAAGTTCCGAAAGTGGGGGGTCCACCTTCCTATACTTTACTGTTAAAATGCCAAAAATGGTACTTTATGTTACTTATGGTGCTACTGTAAGCAAATACTGACAATATTTGTATTTTATTCTTATTATTTAGAGTAATAACATCGTTTGCTTACTTTGGAACCCATCATTGCCAAATAAAGACAAATTTTGCTTTGCATTAATGGCAAAAACTGTCGAAAACCTTGATTTTGGGCAATTTGCTTCCAAATTTGCTTAAAATCAGCTCTCGGTTATGTACGTCACTATGATGTCATATTGTTAACACTTTGCTATGTTTGACTTGATAAAAGAAGGACATATGTAGGCTACACATGATACCTACAAGATGGTATTTGTCGCTTAATTACGAAAAATCATCCCCCCCCCCCTCGTCGTGAACGTAGGTACAAAACCCTTGGTTGGACCAGGTTAATTTAGGTATGCATAGGCCAAATATCCAACCCCATATCGATTTGAAATAGGACAAGGTTTAAATGGGTATAAATGTTTTTGGGGCCGAATTGTTTTTAGGCTGAGCCAATGAAAAACAACTTTTGGAGACTTTTTGAAAGTTATGTAGTGCGCCCTCATTTTTTCAGACAAATATTTGTTCGTACGTTTGGGCCCGGGAACCTGAAATTTGGCCAGAATAAACACTTGGGCCCCCAATACTGTACAAATTCTATTTTTGGAGCAATTTATAATTTCCCCTCATTTTTATGTTTATATTATAATAGACATAACGTAAAAATGCTGTTTTGAGCAATTAATTGACAATTTAAGTAATTTGAGCAAGTTTGGCCCACCTCTGCCCAATAGTACAAATTCAATTTTTGAATCTTTTAAGTTTAAATCAAGGACAAGGTTTTAATTGGGTCGAAATGGTTATGTGGTCGAACGGGAGTCAATAAGGAGAGTTTGCAGAGGGAGGAGATACTTTTACTTTCAAATCTGTGATGCGCCCTCATTTGTCAGACTGAAATAATTTTTCGTACGGTATTGCCGAGACAAAAAGTGTGCCAAATAAAGAGACTTGAGGCCCATTACTACAAATTTGTACGCATGGTTTGCGTACTATTGGGTCGCACAGTCATGCGTTTTCATCGCATAGAGCGGTCCGTACACGAAAACGTCATTCGATAAAGAATGCTTCTGATGTTTGCTCGATCATATTTAGGGTTGCATTTATCTCCTCCCTTGCGTGATTCAAATCTATACATATGGAACTTATTTTTTGTGAAATTTTCATAACAATTTTGCAATCAAGGTTTTTCTAAATCAAAATTGTAGATTAGGATTCCAAAAATCATGGGTGTCATTTTTTAAACATGTGTTCTTGGATGCAATTTCCCTAGGCGCAAGGTTTATACAGGGGTCAAAATATAAAAGGTTGGCAAAAATGGTTTGTTTAAAGTATAACCATCATGTTCAGACCTTTCAAGGATTACAGACAGGTATTTTTTTCCCTACTGTAGAGGGTTATAGGTACAAAGTTAACTACTAGTAAACGGGTTCAAGGTTACATACATTGTGGTCCAATTTCAGATGTTCATTGTTTTGTTTTAAAACGGTGCCAAATTGTTTTCGTCTTACTGCACAGAAAGCCGAAAATATACAGGTCGCGTTCTCCATGAAACGTTTTTGATGATATAATTAAAAGGGCAAATATGGCCGGCGGTCCCACATGGTCTACTATGGAGATCACTAGTCCCATAAATCTGTAAAAAGTCTCCTTTGAAGGTGAAATACAGAAACTATCTACATTTCTTAATTTAGTATGAACCTAATGAACGATTTAAAACCAGTTTCAAACGAAATCGGACATTCTATAAATATGACCCTTAACGGTCTTGAGCCTATGTACCAAAAACAATAGGTCGTCAATATGGCAAAACTATACCTTTTAAAGAACCTTTATATATGAGCAACCGAAGATTGGTATATATTTTAAAATGTAAACACTCGTTATTGTTTACCCCTGTACAAATTTTTCCCCCCTTATAAAACACCCCAGAACACATTTTTAAAAAATGACCACCCCATGATTTTAGATGCTCCATGAAATTCTTTATTGGGAAAAAATATTGATGTCAAATATGTATATGAAAAAAAACTAACTAAACATTACTTACATTGCCCTCATGTCTATTTTTATTTCGTGAAAAATGATGTAGTTTATAAATTTCTCCTTAACAAGACTACCCATATCCCTTACGGGTTTTGAATCATCGCTATTCAAAAATCATCACGATTTGCTGCCTTAACCAACCTTTCTACAAAATTCTAGAAGGTTTCCTCGCAATTTACTTCATTCACCATTTGATGTAGAAATGTGTTTATATGAGATGACAGTTTTTTTTTTTGGTGGGCCACCAATAGGTTTTAATGACCATGTTAGAGTGTTGCTCGCATCATTTAAGTTCACTCTTTCAATGTGTTGCTGCCGATTTCAAGCAACCCTGTTGCCAAGTTGAATCGTTATTACACGATTGTAAACGGGTACACTGTGACCTGGTGTATCGTTCAGTAAGTAATTTTCTTGTAAAACCATTACAGGTGAATACTTACGTGACGTACCGTATACCTAGTAGATTCTTTTGTATATGAGAAAAATGCTGTTTTGAAGTGATATTGTGCTTATAAAACTTTCCCATTAAATGCAACAAAAACAAACAATCATGGCCATAAGCTACTGAATTTATTACTTTGGTAAAAGATTTCCTTTGGTTATTGTTAATTTTCACTATAAATACTAATAATTCCTATAATTTTAAGATGATTGGGTAGTCAATCGTAAAGGTTGCACATTTTCATGAAAACGTTGATCAATTTCAAGCAAATAACGGCGATATTGATAAGTAAATCCACCCGGTATGCAGCGGACAAAACACTTCAGATTCCTTTTTATTTGGAACTGCAGAGTCATTGTTACTGTCAAGAACTGTTTATGCAGTAGAAAAGATTCCAGATGTAATCACCGCCCTTGTTTACGAATAAAATAACTGAGGTTCTACCTAGTCCAAAGGGCCAAAGAGAAAAACATGCTAATGACCAAGGTGGCTCACCTCTGGGAAGTACAGAATTCTTCCGAAATATTTTTTCTAAAAATTATAAGAATCAGTTCTACGTGTGCTCTCACGTATAGTATGTGCACATTTTATAGAAAATGAATTAAATGCCATCTGAATTTTTGCCCTGAATATCATTGACAAACGAATATACATCACGATGCATTGAAACCAGCAAATAATGGCACTATTGGTAAGTAAATCCGCTCAGTATATATTCCCAAGCACTTCAGATTCCTCTCTGTATATTGAAGCAGATCCCATTTGTTTATTAGCCTGCAACGAAAAAATTTTTAGGTGTTATATCACCACCCACGATTTAGATAAAGCTGTTTTCTTTCTTCATGATTGTGGGCAACACAGATTAATCTAGTATTGAAATGTACTGTGCAGAAATATGTGCCTAAATCAGTTACTCTCTATTGCCTATACATAGTAATCAAAGTGCTTTTCCAAGGCATCTTTCTCCTCTTTATTAATAAAATCCATGCCCTAGTGTCTTGTTTGTCTGTCCGCCTGCCTGGTTATCTGCGCTTAGCTGTGTATTCCTGTTGGTTGTCAGTGGAATAGAACTATTAGCCTAATTACCTCGCTGGTCTGTTGTTCCCTGTCGTTCAGACGGCCAATGTTGTGACTATCTATTGTAACTGCTTAAAGTGTTTGTCAAACTGACTCAAAACGAAACTTTCATATAGAGGTGCGAAAAATCACTTGTCAAATTTCCCTATTTAACGTTTTTGTTTCGCTATTGCGTTTACCCTGTGCAAGGTCTGCGAGAACGCTCTAAAAACGGATCCTCATAAAACTCGGATTTTGGCCATTAAGACATGATGCCATTTATATTTCAATAGTGCGATGTTACATTTCTAAAGTAGTCTTTGCCAAAGACTCGGTTTAAAAAAGTCGTGGGATGGGGGTTGAGAACATCACACAGAGTGATTGTTTATTATTTGGCCCCTTTAGCTGACAGTACCCGGTCGCTTATCTTTCCATAGGTATTACTTAAAGGTCGTAACACAGTAAGATTGAAGACAGTCAGGAGTCAACAACTATCTTTTTTGTTCAGGAGTTAGGCGTTGAACTAAATGCACCACGCCTTTCGCCGTGACACCGAGCTGTATTTATCTACTCTCATAGGATTTAAAAATAACTTGCAGTAGGTATGCACCCCTCAGGTAAGCGCAACAAGCTTCGGCGCATTCTTCATGTATGGCACGCTCCACGTATCAAATCAATGCGAGTTTTCCCGCGCAATGTCGAGTTTCACGCGCGCGATGTGTATCGAGTTTTCCTCGCATAAAATGTCGATTGTGCAGCGTTATATGTCGAGTTCACAGAGCTATATGTCCAGTTTTGTGCCCTCTATATACAATCGAGTTTTGCGCTCTATATGGTGAGTTTCGACAAAATCATGTCCATTTTACGCTCCACCACGTATCAAATCATGGCCGAGTTTTCCCGCGCATGTCGAGTGTCACGCTCTGTGTAATCGCGTTTTCATCACCATATGTCGAGTGTGCAGCGTTATATGTCGAGTTTACCAAGCGCTATATGTCCGTTTGCCCTCTATACCATCGAGTTTTTGTGCTCTCATATATGGTGAGTTTGACACATAAAATCCTGTCCTGTTTCAAATCTCGCTGATTTTTTCTCACATGAGGAAAACTCGACATGAAAAAAAAAAAAAGTTTTTGTATTAGTAAAACAAATCATGTCGAGTTTTGCTCTGTTGAGAAAAAAATCATTCGAGTTTGCGCATGTTGAAAAAAATCATACGTCGAGTTTTGCGCATGTTGAGAAAAAAATCATGTCGAGTTTTGCTCATGTTGAGACAAAAATCATGTCGAGTTGCTCTGTTTGAGAAAAAAATCATGTCCAGATTGCACATTTTGAAAAAATCATGTCCAGTTTTTTAAACTCGGCATGATTTATTCTGGACATGCTTTATTCTGGACATGATTTATGAACTCGGCACATAGAGTTCAAACTGGATAGGCACACCCCGCTGTAAACTCGACATATAGGGGGTAAACTCGATATACGGCGCATGAAACTCGCCATGATTTTGTACGTGGAGCGTGCCATATTCATGTTCATCGACCAATTACGGGGCGCGCCCGAATTAGGTGCGATGTTCCTCACTACTCCTCCTGACCAACATTCCACGCTCGCATGTGTTCGATTCTGTCCAAAAAATTATTAATCCGACTGTAGAGTCGCGGCTAGCCCGATTCCAATGTATCCGTGTGTAGGGGTACGCACCTACGCGGATCGAAAATTTTTCGGCATTCCTGGGCGATTGTAGGTAGTTAGGGGTACACGTCCCATCAGCGCGATGGCTGGATTTCGCTTTTCGAACATTGTTTTTCCTTATTCTCCGGCCGACAGCTCTTTTGTGCTTCGCTGTACCGAACCATCGTCAAATTAAATAAACATAGAAAGAAACACCGAATAATACAAACATTTAATTTTTCCCCTTCCCTTCTTTCCCTTATGCATTCGTGTACTTCTTTTTTAGTTTCAGCAATTATTTCTTTCTTTTTTTTTTAGTTCACAATCTTAAACCAAATTCAATTTATACATGTAAATCTTTCTTTCTTTCTTTTTTTCTTTTTAAAAAAAAAAAAACATTTCTTTCTTTTTCTTTTTATCAACATCTTTCGTTCAAAGATGAAACAAACATGCTCACATAGGACCAACAGACAAGAGAGAACGTACAAATGCCCGACTCTCTTCTCCCTCACCCCCCCAAAAAAATCCGAACACTCAAGTGGTAACATACTCATAGATATTAGGTACAACTTTTGAAAGTCAAGACGAGCCCGGAATGTTTTGTTTTGTTCTGTAATTGACACGTAAAAATAGCCGTTTTTGCAAATCATTAAATAAGACGTTTGAACACACCTGGCAAAAATCACACACAGATGTTGAGACAGTTACTAATATGCACACAATACTATTAGTTTACTGAATCAACCTCTGTCTCAGGAAAAATAACCTTTCTTAGGCTTCATCTACATTAAATAATCAAGCCCATTCCCTTCACAATCGCCTGTCCCAAACCTGAACCAAACGATAATAGTGATCGTGTCTAGACGCATACCCCCGCAGCCGCGGCGCAAGTGGCTGTAAGCCTGCTAAAACTAAAACGGCATCCGTCTGCTCATACAGTCACGGTAAGGGTATGTAGCCGGCTGACTATGTTTGCAGTTTGTAGTCTTATGGACCCATCTTTTTCACAGTCATGCGGGGACAATTGAATATAATTATTAAGAACAATATACAGATGTTTGAATCTTAAAAAGGAATTTATATATTGGAATAACAGCCTTTTTGGAAAAATAAAGATTTGATGACGTCACGGCCTTGGATGGTTTATTATTTTGCTTCGGGGGTACCATTCAGGTAAAAATGACGTACTACCCTACCTTGGAACAAAAAACCACCGATTATCGTCATCGTACGTCGGTTTTTGAATCATAGGGAAAATGTAAATTTTGTACTGTTTAGACATAATAACGGTGTCTTTTGGAAAATAATAGCACTTTGGTCAGAGGGTCATGTACAGACCTTGATTTTACACATATCTGATTATATATATCGTCGGCCCCGAAGAGCAAACTAATACCTGATACCTGACGTTACCTGATACCTGACACGTGACCTGACACCGGATACCAAACTATTCATCTCGTTTCCGTTTATACTACAATACGCAAAGCAGCAAGCAATTCTGTATCTCCGTTGTCACCGTGATCGATCAAGATATGAGACTATACATATGGGGGGTTTTCTGTAGTAAAACTATTTTCATGCATTTGAAGGCTTAGTAAGACTATTTTCAATGCATTCAAGTCATAGTGTGGTACTTTTCAATGAATACTTTGGCAACTCCAGTTACCAGCATCGGGGTAACTAATCTTCAAATCATGCAAAATAATGCTCCTTAGGATAGCCATGAAACAGTACTATAGCATGGTCCATGTTCACCATGAATTTGAAACATTTAACATCAAATGATAAGCTTTACTTCCTCGGTGACACGACACCATGTTACGGGCATCTCAACCGCAAGACCTGGCATGGCACCGCAGCTTCTAACTCGATCCATCTCTATCCAATATTGCAACTGTTAACTGACTTTGTAATCGGGGTTCTTCCTAAGAATCTTGGTATCTCATGGTAGGGGATTTGTTACCATTTGGAATCAAAATGTTGTGATTTGGAGGCCAAAACTTACCTTGCATGCAACAACATTGGGTTCCGAATTAGACACCCTCAACTTTGTTGACATCCAGTTTCAGGACGGATGAATGAATTTCAGCGGCTTGTTAATTTTGGTTGTATGGAATGTACATGTGTGTTTGCAACAGATGCTTATATGTGAGGGAAATTTTTGATTTTTTTAGCTTTTTATTTTTAAAAATGTCCTGTCAAAAACTCAGAAATCGTATTATAGGCAAAGGTAGACGATTCCACGGGGGGGGGGGGGGGGGGGGGCGGGGGGGGGTCACGCATACTTTTACACGTGGAGGTCGCTAAATTTTAGCGAGTTAATATCGACCCAACCTCAACATATCAGTAAAGTTTCTTGGGTTGATGTGGATAGGTAAGTATAAAGTAGTAGTATTCCGCATTTACCCGATCTTGAAGATCAATGATTTTTGAGGGTGCAAAATTTTGCACCCTGTGGAGTCCCTCGCGACGGCATGACAACAATGCTTTTTTTGCCATGAATCACCTTTGCATTTCTTTCTCTTGACCTGAGTGCTTGTTTTATTTAATACAATTAAATGATCTGAGGACAAAATTCAAAATGGGCTTTAAACCAGAGATTTTAGAAAATATTTTTTTTTCGACCTGTCTACGTATAGGAGATAGGCAGTAGTCTCAGTCCATATTAGCAAAAAAATTATGGGACTGAAAACTGAGTCTAGGCAAATGCTATATGCACGACTGTCGTGCCCACGACGAAATTCTAAATTGGCTATACTACATGACAATACCACAGGCTTATCATAAAGTCATAACACCATAGTCCTAACACCACTCCTCAAATTGTAAATAATGCTACAGCCATGCAATAATAGGCCTACGCAGTGTAATAATCAGTAAATTTGTAAGTTGTGCTTTAATTACTACAAGTTATGCCCCAGGCCCACGTCAGTTGCCACTGTTGTCATCGTCATGATATTAAAGTTCACTCAATCTGTTCTGGAAATTACCTGTGCATAACTCAAAACTCCAGCAAATTTAACAATCAATCAAATCAATAAAAAAAATAAAAAAGATAAGAAAATTTGAAAATAACGCGCATGGCTACAGAGCTATGCGCTCTGGAGCCATGGGCACCGATACACTCTAATATATCAAAAAAAGCTCCTATTATAATCATTATACACCCCAAAACCATTGCACTCCTGGAGATACTACGGAAGAGGGGATTAGACCGTGACAAATGTTTGTTGAATGCAGGTTATTCTTTTCTTTTTTCTCACTCTGATTTTTTAAAATCAAAAAAGTATAAACCCCGTAGATAGATTTGAACGAACTTTCAAGGCTGCTATCTTGGGTGTAAAGCAAGATAATATTCAAGATATGTATTTGTTCCAGTACACCCATTTTTTCAATTTTGGACGCCATCTTGAATACTCGAATTATGTAGAGAATGAAAAAAGGAAGCTAACGGTTGAATTGAGTTTGACTTGTTATTTGTAAAGTGGAATTATTATATTATACTTAATTTGCGTTGAACTTGATAGCACCGCTCGAAAAGATCTAAAGCCATTATTTTTTTGTGGCTGTATAATCCTATCGGCGCCCCAATCACATACTTGGTTTATCTGAATCATTTTTGAGATATTTTGAACTCATGGTACTTATGTATATGGTAAAGTGGACTAAATAGTGAGATATAATTAAGAAATTTTGAAAAAAGCGCAAAACCGCATATCGGCAATTTCACTACTGTCGTATGTTTCATTACACGTAATTCAATAGGCCCGCTAAAATAACGTGTCGTAAAACAAGGCTGTTTACGCTTTTCACATAAGATCTATGTGCGTCGTTCTGCCTCGTGCGTGGAGGCTGGACTTGTTCACAGTCGTTACACCGATAAAATAAGTTTCATCGGAAAAAAAATTTCAAAGAAGTTATTTTCAACTGATTTGTAGGTTTATATGGTGTCAAACATTTACCGTCAGGGGTGGGGAAATTGGTTTTTCGGTGAGTCAAGGTCAAGAACAGGGGTCAAAATTGTGAAATGATCCAATCATGTTTGAACAAAAGCCATACAAGTAATAGTTTTAATCATAAGGATTCCAAAAAGGTATAGTTTGTACTATCTGCGGTCGAAAGTTTTGGAGTTATAGGCTAAAAAACAGCAAAAATCAATACAAATTGTCATTTTCAGTTGAAAAAGGGTCAAATTTAAAATTCTCCGATGGATTAATAAAAAACGTTCTCACTTAATCCTTTTTCATTTAATATTTGGATCATGCTAGAAATGCTTTAGACCGTTCAAAAGATCACATCTTTAGGGACAGCTGTTATTTGAAATCTTTCGTGCACCTTTAAACTTTACCATGACACAATTTTACTTTCATATTTGTATTTACAATTCGAAATTGCTGCACGTTTTGAAAAAGTCATACTGCCAATTAGATTTTGCCAAAGCGAAAGTAACATACATAACAGACAACCCCCCCGACAATACAAGGAACATGGTCTGTGACTGTCGTTAGTTCAACTCGAACATTGTTGTGAGTGAAATTAGGTAGTATAAAACAAGACCCAAGCTCTTGAGACCATAAACAAAGACCTATATTAAAACAACGATCTATAAGACCGTATAAAACAAAGAACCTAAAAACAAAAAATTATAAAACAAAGACCAAATAAAACAAAGACTTATAAAACAAAGACCTACCAAACGAAAGATCTAACCTTAACCCTAACAACATTACCCAACCCAACAGCAGCAAAAAAGCTTTCCCATCCCACAATGCACCAGTTCTACCTTTCATGTTCTATAATAACCGGATAATCACAGTTTTAAAAATTTAACTTAAATTGGACATTTTTGTGCATAAAATAAGTTATGACTTGTGAAAAACGGCACACGGTTTATGACATGAAGCATCTGGTACATCAACCCCCGGTATTTCCTTTGAGATCATTCAATCATCTTATTTTATTGTTATTGCAAACAACACAAAATAGGTTGACCAGTACATATCTGAGAAAGTAGAACAGTAAATATATGGGTGAGCCAGGCATGTTGGTCGGTATCACCTGGGGGGGGGGGGGGGGGGGGGGGGGGGTGGGCAAAGAGGCATTTATACCAGGGCTACCTTATACTATGACATTCAGAGAAATGTATGATGGGCGTTCTAGGGGTAGCTTTAAGGAGCTAGGGGCTCGCAAGAGATTATACAGGGCTCAAAATTGAAAAGTGGTCCAAGTTGTTGAATTGCATACAAATTGTTGTATGATCAGGCTTAAAAAATGTATAGTTTGTGCTATCTCCCACTACCCTACGGATATAAGCCGAAAACCGTTATATAGGTCAAGGTTACATTAGCTTCTACAGGGGTCAAATACTAAAAAATGCTTTAATTTCAGTGGGAAAATGGTCCATATTGTTATAATGTTCTCATCATTAAAATAAGAATAGTTTAGGACCATCTGCAATGTGAAATTAAAAACCAGTTAACACCTCATTAGTACTACACCTATACCTCGTAGGGGTAAAGGGGTTATTGGGTGTAACTTGGGAAACTATACATTGTACATTGTCCAAACTATACCTTATTTTACTTGTGCATTACATTCAACAAGTAATATGAGACCATTTCCAATGGAAAATTTTTCAATATTTGACCCATGGGAGAAGCTAATTTTAACTTGACCTTAATAATGGTTTTCAGGCTTATAACTCCATTTAGGGGTAAGTCAGAGATAGTAAAAACTAGACTTGTATTACTCCTGTGGACCATACGAACAATTTGGTATGCAATTCAAAAAATTGGACCAATTTTCAATTTGACCCCTGTGTAAATCTTTTGCGAGCCCCGAGCTCGCTTAAGCTACCCTACAGAATGGCCATTCATACATTTTTGTGTACGTCATGTGTTAGGAACCAGGTATCATGTTGCCTCTTGCCCCCCCCCCCCCGCCCCCCCCCCCCCCCAGTGATACCAATAAGGCTACTTTTGATGGCCTGGGCTCATCACTCTTAATGCCAGAGGGCATATGGTATTATAGCGCCTTCATAAGTTGTTCACTAAGTTGTAATCCCTAACCAGTTGCCAGATATCCCCGCATAAATCCCTCAAAATCCTTTATATTCAGTTATGATTAGCTCACAGTTTAAGCCAAAACCAAAATTTTGTCATGTTTCTGGCTTACTCATTTAAGACCCGATTTCAACAGGGGAGGAAGGAAAGGGAAAATTCTGACGTCGGGCTGCATATGCGTATTAGTAGTTTAGTTTAGATCCTGAATGTCAGATGTCGAGGATGGATCCTTAAGTTTAGATGAATGATTCAATCGACAGAACGAAAACAAAAAATGCCTAAAATTGTTAAGCACTTTAGTAAATGGCTACATGGTTAATTTAGCAAGTTGACAAGTTTAATGTTTTCTGCATTGTCACAATTATCACCTTCAATGATTGCATTTTACTTCAACCCCATTTTACTAAATGGATCTCGAGCAATATATGTAACGAATCTCTATCATCATATGTAACTCAAGCCATCAAAATTAAGGAACTAATCAGGTCACTTTGCCTTTATTTCAACGCCAATGGGTGTTGTCAGAGTATTCTTTCTTTACATGACACCCTATCATGCTCCAAACACGTCCTGACACTTCCAAGATTGCTCTTTCACCTCAGATTTGTATCCATTAACCTTAGATCTCCTTCAATCAAACAGCATGGAAAATAAGACCGATTGACTTAGGTGTGATAGCTAATATCAGGTTCTAAGATGTTATCACGATCTACGTGTTCTAACAATTCAGAGATCACGTCTACGTTCTCCAAACTCACTTTATTTTATTTACACTTCAAAGGCGCCTGTATTAATGGCCTGATATCCATTTCTTTTATTGTGATGTGATCCACGTACCAAGTAAAGTTCCCTTGGAATAACATTTATTCCCCTTTTTATATTTATTCAATGTTTCAAGCTTCTTTTGTTAAAGAAAATTATTTCCACAATTACAACAAAAAAACCATGAAAGCTCTGCCTAATGTTGGAAAGCGTTTTTATATTAGTGCTGCCTTTCACTTTCTTGTAATATACCATAAAATGTGCACCAAATACCACCCTAAAAGTAACCCCCTAAGCGAGTGGAATCTAGTGTAATTTGGTTCTGGTTCAAGGAGTTATGGCCATATATGAGGAAATTTAGAAAAACCCTTGGGTCCAGTTTTGGCTATCCGATATCAACAGAGTTGCATTAAAAATCAACTTTAAGACATTCTTTATTGGAAATTAAAATAACAAATTTTTTTTTTTTTTTTTTTTTTTTTCCCCGGTATATAGTGCAGGCTTTATTGTAATATAATAGTTTATAAAGTTACAATGGCCAACAAACCTGCAGCATTGGAAAATTCAATTCCAAACACTCAAACAGTCTTGTTGTCTTGGCTTTACTCCAGGTTTCAGCAGAAGGTAGAACCATAAAAACGCAATCGTTGAAAGTACTCTGAGGCCTTTGAACACAAACCATCCTTTCCTTTATTGTTCTTTGTTCAACACTGCTTTATTCATTATGTTCCTAGCATCTTGAAGGTAGTTGAAAATTTGCCCTCCTCAGTCCCCATTAGAGCGTTGGCCGCACATTTGTCACCAAACAGACATGTAGCTGACCCAACAGTTTCAGCAGAAAATTCCAAAATTTCCATGAATTTCATGAGTGAGTCCCCATTTTCCCCATAACATAACTTCTGTTGCTTTCACTGTTTGAAAAGCAATATATTGATTACTTTAATGCATTTCTGATCGCTACAATGTTCTTTTGTTGGAAAACGTGTATCCAACAAGTTCTACCCACTTATACATTGAAACTTTGGAACCTTCAATTTGAAAAACTTGCCCAAGTGGTATTTTATCCTTCGTGTTCAATCGCAATATCTCCTGTTAGGGTGTATCAAATTGGATGGAATAAAAATAAGGATTTAGCTTAGAAACTGTCTAATAATAAAGTCAAAATATCTCACAGAATGGGCACAGTTTTCCAATTTTACCTTTTGTAGTTTGATTTAGGATTTTATAATTTTGGGGCAGTCTGTACATGAGTTAGTACAAGATTGGTCGCGACGATCAGGTAATCACAAACACTGACAAAACTGTCTCATCATTTCTCAAACTAACATAGTCCCTGCACTGAAATCAGGTTTAAAATTCGATGAAGCGCTGAAAATCCGTAAAAGCCATTTTCGCACCCCCCCTAAAGGAGCCACTGTAGTGGCGTACTGTAAAAACCAATGTCTTCCCATACACTGCATTATATTTTGGCATAAAATTCCTGATTTCCAGTTTGAAAGCAATCTACAAATGGCGTATTCACTAATTTACAAAATACAACACATGGTGACAAACGACAACCGGATTGGTTTTCCTTCACTTTGATCTTCTTTCATAAACATTGGGTTGTAAATTCCATACATATGATGGGAATACACTGGTATTCTGGATACCAAAATCTCCAAAATGTGTATCTTGTTGCCATAACTATGTCACCGAAACAGAATTGGCGACCAGACCATTAACTTCTGTTACTCCACTCAATGCATTAAGACAGTAAACAATATCCGTTTTCATTGCTCTAATGGACATGACAAGAATCGCATCATAGATGGCATTGTTTACCGCCGTCCAATATTATTGTATATCAGATCTGAAATCCATAAAAAAAACTTCAGTACCCTCCCGAATCACAATGCAAACTTCCCAATCACAAACAACAACTTTCGTTCACAACAAGGTCCATTCAATCATCGACTTCTACAACGCACACGTATTACAATCCATTACGCTACTAACTCAAATTATATTTTAGAGTCATTTAATAATAACAACAACAACCAGTTTTAATATAGCGCTTAATCACTGTTGACAATTATTACTACACCGCCTTTAGGAAATCGTCACAAGTACTTCGCTTCATCTAGTTGCCTGCTCAAAGATATGTCTTACAAGCGCACAAGTCAAAAAGCTCTTAAGCTTGTAATATTCCCCATGAGAGTTCCCCAGATTTCGCTTGGGTCGTCGAGGCAATTGAGAATAAAGACACAATCAGTGTCAAAAGAGTCAAAATATTTGAAATTGCAGGGAGAGGTACGGAAGGATAGCTTAAAAGTGAAGAATAAGTCTGTGGAATTCTCATAAGTTACTTCTTCCAAGTGAAAAAATGGACAGAGAGAAATATGAAAATGGCAATGTTCAAGATATGAATCCCCAGTCAATTACGTGTTGTAGTAATTGTCTGATTTTTGATGTTTTTTTTCGATTTTGTGGTTGAGCAAATTCCTTAAAGGCTGACTCTGAGATTTCAAATATATTTTTTTTTTTGTGTAGTAATGAATAATAATCATACCAGAGCTAAAGATAGTCACCTAAATGCTTAATTCCAAAGTTTGAAATGAATCGGATTTCTCGTTTTTCATGCAGTAAACATTTATGCACAGTATAACAGTGCCAAAGCCTACTGGGAAAACAAAAATTCCGTATCCGGAATTTTATAACAAAGTTGTAAGTTCTATATGAAGGACTTCGATTTGAGCTAGTTACTTCACACAATGATTGCTCGTCAAACCTGAGCGTAATCCTAATTTGAACTAAAACACCTATTTTCCTAACTGTACACATCTGAGTATTAGCTTCTATTTACAGCATATCAATAATATGAACAAGAATGCCTCTACTGGTTTGTAACCTTCATTGTCAAATGAAAGTTTTCCTTTTTTTACTCATACTCAAAATCCATCAAACAAGAGCAAAATTAAATAAAATTTTAAAATGATTTAGAATTTTGAATCTCGCGAGTCTCTAGCACTGTTTGCTAGATTTCTCTTAGAAGAAACACTTCATTGGAATGATTTCTTAGAAGAAACACTTCATTGGAATGATTTGCAGTTCTTGAACCAACATAATTGCAGAAACAGTTCGCGATTAAGAACAGTTATATTACACCGCTTGACGAATAGAAAAAATGAACTTAAATATCGTTTGATTCTTGCGTATTAGTTGCTAGTAAAAAACCTTTATTCGCTTGACTAATTGTTGAGGTAAAAGTTGCAAACCATCGATCTGGCTTCTTCGCGCATAACTGATTTGGCGGTGATAGAAACTGATGTAAGTTACCAAGATGGTACCGTAAGAAAAATAGGCGATTTTAATTTGGGTTGGCGTGTGCAAATTAGACCTTCAGAAATTGCTCTTTGCAAAGATATATTATTAACGGGGATTCCCTTTTACTTTTTTTTTATTAAACCACGACTAAAACGAGTACCTTCTTTTTCAATCAGCGATAGTATCGTTGGTTACGAAAAAAGATTATCACAATCGCCATACCTAAATCAAGAAAGCACACCATAAGATGGGTGGCTGGCAACTGTGGTGCTTGTTGACATTCAAACCATTTCACTCTTATGTAATCGTCACTTTTTTATTTACACCTTCAGAATAAAAGGCCGCTACGTGTGCGCCCCCCCCTATAACTGGTTCATAATACGCATTACTCAGCATTTATAATTCCAAGTCTTACTTGCACAAGCGAGTTTCTCAGACGATTCCTTAGTACAAGCTAAGGCAACGAACTGTAATAGGCCAATCAAACAGATTTGTCAAACCAAACAGATTTTTTTTTGCAGAATGCCGTCTGTCTGGCCACTCTCCTTTTCCAAACATGCTCTATTTTTACTTCCAATTCAATTTTGTTTTCCTTTCTATATGCCCCACGTTGAAATCACAATATTTAATTTGAAAGCTACAGTTGATGAAAATTTTTTCACTTTACATTCATTGAACAGGATACACAAAACTTTTCGTTTACGCCCTCTAATTTAAGTGTGGTTATTGTTTCACACAACGCAGACGTTATTACCTGTTTTTCAAGCAAATGAAGTCACTTGTTAGTAGTCGATAGTCCTCCTCTATCTAAAACATCATCAAGTAGCTTTTACATGGAACCCAAAAACATTTTTAAAGATTATGTTAAAGTCAATGCAATCAGATGGCCGCTTATATTTTAGATAACTGTCTTATTCCGAATGGTACAAAATTAAATAAACCCACCAGTTTAGGTGCTGATTATGACGTTTCATATTGTTGGGGAACTATAGCAGTCGATACTGATAAAACATGAATAGTAAAATTTAGTAATGACGGCAATACTGTCTTATTTAAAAAGTTGATCAGTCAGAGAAATATATTCTATTCCATGAAAAAATAGTTGATCATGCTCCTACGTGTGAAAGATTGGGATATGCGTGGGTTTGTACACTTACAAATAAAAATTTTGTCCGACCTCTCATGCCGACAAAATAGGTTACCTTCCATTGCCCATTTTAAAGAGACAGGACGGGCACATTTGAAAAATAGCGCGCCCTCAGATTTTTCATCAAAAAAAAGCGATTTTTTGGCATGTTGTAAAGCTTTTATATCCCTTACGTACCTAAACTCCATATTTGGAAAAATATCCACGTGATGAACCTGACGATTGAATTTCGAGTAGGGGGCGCCCCCCTACCCTGACTGAAATTTTTGGTACTTAGTCGTTTTTTTGAACTAGCATTCTTCAGCGAGACGCTTCCTCTAAAGTCACCGGCCACTTCCAGGTG
>JAMKCH010028532.1:0-47537 GCA_023653785.1 Ophioderma brevispina | reverse complement strand
AATGTCGATTCGGGACACGCAGACCGTACAATGAGGAAGTACGATTGCATCATTGGTAGTTTGAGATGAATCAAGAGTACGATAATACTCATGTTGCCCAAGGTTACTAACATATAGGGTGCGATGCATGATATACCGTATTAGTCCTAAGACGTTCCTAAGGAAAAAGACTATCACCCATTGCAGAATGGGGGCCACCGCAAAAAAAGGAAGGTAGATCTAGAAGCATTCCCCCTAAGCACAAGAACATGGGTCCGCTCCATGATTTTAAAAAGTGGCACAAAATGGAAGTAGTGATTTAAAGAGAATTCATTTTCCATCTGTAATCTCTCTCCCTCTCATCTCTCCCCCCTCTCTCTCTGCAGCCAAAAGAATTTCACCACACCTGAAAGCAAACGAAGATCTGAACGTATCAAGTCTCAAAAACAGCACATTTGCAAAGATATCGGCTTAGACAAGGATAACTTGGAGACGATGAAGACTCAGCAAAGAACGATCCATATCCAGCAACTACCTCCTGGCTGGTATGAATAGTAGGGCTAGATACATGAGAATCCTGTTCTTTAAAAATTTGAGGAAGAAGGTTTGAAGATGGTTTTCTATAGTTCGAAGGGTCCTGAATCCTAATGGTTGGGTCCAGTTTTGGTGAACAGTCTAAAATAATGGGGTAAAATTAGTACGGGTTAAATTTGAAATCAGTGAATTGTGTAAAAAATGCACACCCATACATTGGTCTCGTTATTAAAGAGACACTGGCACATTTGCAAAAGTGCGGCCTAAAGATTTTTCAAAAGCGCTATTTTTGCATGGTGTAATGGCTTTTATATACGCAAAAGCCCTCCCCCAAAATGAGTAAGACCACATCAGCTTCCTTATTGGTCAACAGAACGATTTTATAATTTAGCCTCGCCGGCGACGTTAAATTCCGTAGACGACGAAATGGCGTTTAGCACAAGACACGCACGTTTCCCACGCGATGCACCTGTTTGATCGTCTATACCTTTGGTGGTTTTTAATATCAGTGATACGAGATCAAAATATGCATGTAATATACACATTTGTGGCTAAAGTTATGGAAAACTTAAAGTGGCCTCAATTACCGGATGTCTGTATCCCTCCCCATATCAATGTCACCCTAGCTATTTTGGGGTATTTTTATGTTTATGTGTAAAATATATCTCTGTCTTCCAATGGCCTAGCTTTCATTTGAACAAAGTGAAGAAATTTCATATTTTGTGAAATGTGCCAGTGCCGCTTTAAGATTAAAACAGGTAAGGTTGGTCAGGGTCCTACCTTTAGTTTAAACAAACAGGGTACAAGGTTCAAGGTTATCCTGGGTTCAAGCTTACCCAGTGCTCTCCAAGTTGTTAAACTGGCTGTCAAAGTGTTCGCGTTGCTTTATTTTACATATTTGGCATTTGGTGCGTAATTATAGTGGCTAAAAACGTAACAAGAGTCTTACCTGGTCTATGGTGGGGTCACAAAATGACCTCAAATTGTATCAGAGTGTCACCCAAAGAATTAACAAATGCATTTTTCTGGTTCAGGATGGACCAGAAGAATGAGTTGACACCAGTTTCAACAATCTTAACAATGGATAATTTTTACCCCAGCTGACCTTGAACCTTTTTAGTGCTGTAGCCGTGTAACTAAAGGGCCGGAACCTAGAAATGAAATGGACCTTTAACTGCACTTCATTAACCACAAATTTGAAAACAATTTGGTGGTTACATGCTGTAAAAAAAGGGCCAACTGACTAATCTTATTTCCAATTGTAATCTACTTTCTCAGCCAAGGATGCTGACATTACTTACGCCCGCATTTCATCACAGCCTTTTTGTCTGTCCACGTTGGACGAAAGCCTCAAACATGGTTCCCATGTGGATTTCGGCCTACCCTGCCACGCTGGGGCCCTAGTGCGGGTTGGAAGGCCAGCATTTATCAAACTCAAAAGCAGGCAGTCATCGCTCACAGACCATTGCTATTGTAATGTGCTAATCCCGGTGTTTTAATCCATCGTTCACTTGGCTAGATCATATCTTACTACAAGCCCCTGAAGTACCAATGTCTAAATCAATTGGTCTTCAATTTCACTTGTCCACCCAAAAGATGTAGACACAGGTAAATTCCAGGGAGGTCAACACCTTGATTTCGTGGCAGGAAGTGCCACGAACTGCCACGAACTCCTGCTGTTTTACCTGTTTTACAGCATGCAAACATCCAAATTGCTTTCCAAATTGTTAGAAGTATTTCATTATGTTGAAATGGTTTCATGGCCATATGTCCCTTGTTAAAATTTTTACAGTATTAGTGTCATTACCTTTTTCAAGTACCAATTGATTCTTGATTTCGGTTTCCATGCATTTCACCTGTGGTGGGTCTGAGATCATTTGTTTTAGGTCATTTTAGTAGATAATATTTCCGTTTCTATTTGAAAAGAATTCCCCTCACAGTTCTGGTTTGAAAGAAGACGACACGGACGAAAATGCATCTGACAGAAGTGGTGATTCTAGTAACTCAATCTATGATGAAGAGGCATTTTCCTCTGGAAATGAAGATTTCAGAAGGGTAAGATTTTAATTTGGTTTCACAACGATTTGCAAACTTTCAGCGTGCGCCATTCCATGTCACTTGCAAGATTTGCGGGAGGCACATACTAATTCAAATCTAAATGCTAAATACTGCTGTAAAAAGGTAACCAAAGTGTTCGTCTTGTTACAAGGATTAAAAAAAGGTATAGTTTGTACTACTTACAACTTATGGTTATGGAGATATAACACAAAAATCGTCAAGTGTCAAAGGTCATCACGAAAGGTTAAATCTTAAATATTGCTCCGATTTCTTCAAAAATGGGCTCAAATTGTTCATCTTTCTTCAAAGACTGCAACAAAAACATTTTGCACCCTCTAACATAATTTTAAAATTTGGAGATCAATAGAGGTCAATGGGGTTGACCTTGTTTGTCATTTATCTCGATAAACAAATACAAATGAGAGTGTCAACTACTTTTGTTGCAATCTCTGTGGAAAGGTTAACAATTTGAGACCATTTTTAAAGAAATCGGTACAATATTAAAGATTTAACCTTTAGTGATGACCTTTGACATTTGACGAATTTTGTCTTATACCTCGGTAACCAAACCTTGTAGGTAGTACAAACTATACCTTTTTTAATCCTTGCAATAATAAGAACAATTTGGTTACCTTTTTAAAGCAATCCAAGCATTTTTCATTTTTGACCCCTGTATTATGAATTTTCCATCTCCTGGATTCCGCCCACACTTTCTCGAGGGGCACCCCCGCTAATTTGTTCATTAACCTTCATAGAAGACAAATCCACTGAGAAATGATGCTCTGCTCTCCACGGTCACGTAATTGCCCCAAATGACCCAACTATACTGGGATACTCTTATATTGCTAAAAATTTCTAAGGACAAAACAGGAAGGTCTGAAAGCCCCCCAAATCCCAAAGTTACCCTTTTGGGGGGGGGGGCAAAAAGTACACGGAATCCTGAAAATACAAAGAACCTCCCAGACACCTAGCTATTCGCAACATCGCCCCACTTCAAGGACGTATGCATGACACTAATATTCACAGTGTTACGAACGCCGTAGTCAGGATCGTTGTTAGAGAGAGGGTATGATCCCCAGTTTGATAGACAAAACAAGTGCTTGCACACACACACACAAACACACACATACGTACACACATAAACATATATGCCCATTCCAACCCACGTACAGACTTTCAGTGACAGTCTGTTTGGTATGATTTGTATATCCCGACACCCTTTAAAAAATACAAAACCAAAAAACAACAAATATATTTTAAGAATATATTATGAGCATTGATCAAACACATTCCTCTGACCTGCAGCAACTGCTATCTCGCTTCACAATTCATTGCGCACAGTTTCGACAATAGAGGGCTCCAGTACCATTGGATGTTTAGGTTTGTAACGCGCTAAAATAAACTTGGGCTGTTAATAGCATGTTTCGTGATTTCCCCGGGTAAAGAATATTTGTAGGGTACCTTGAAATAATTAAAAGACTATCGAATCGAAACCATTTTTTCACCCAAATTTAACGAAATTTATGAAACTGTCTAGTGCTTGATGACATCGCAGATCTGCAAAATTTTGTTTTTATTTAAAATTCTAACCCTAGTAACTCAACATGCACATATTTTGTGTGTGGAATGATGTGGAAACCTATTGAAAACAATGTCAGTGGGTTTATAGATACCTCAAATGTTGAAAATTGTGTCGCTTTTCAAAAATGTGCGGTTATTGCTTTAACAGTGGTATGATACGTACTAACCTTAACTATATCAGTCCATTTACGTCAGGCCATCCGGTGAACATATTCCCTCCCATATTTGCAATAGACCATTTGCACAATCACCGAAATGCATCTCATTCGGTGCCCATTTCCATCCGGGAACTTATACCAGCCTCAAGTCGGCTAAAAACATACGATTAGGAGCGTAAAAAAAAATACCAAAAAACTTACCCTATCTGTGACGTTGCACTATAGTTGTGTAATCGTCCGTCAGGTGACAAGTAGGGCACAGTTACGATCGAAAATATCGCGTTTTGTCGTGAATTTCAAAACCAGTGCCTCGATTGTTTTTTGTTCCATAGATATTCTTCTACATTTTTGTAAGATTAACTTCACGTGAAAAGGTACTTTGTATTGTAATTTTAGGCACCGTTCGGCGACGCGAACGAACAACAAATTTTTTGGTAAACATGACCTCTGGTACAAGTTCCCGGATGGAAATGGGCACCGAATGAGATGCATTTCGGGGATCGTGCAAATAATCTATTCCCATGCGATATGGCTAATGGTGTTATGATACAATGGCACATTATCTATTATTACGAACTGTTCAAATCTATTTTATAGCTTTAATCACATTTTGCGTGTAAGTTCAAGTCGTTAGTTACTTATAGTTGCAGTTAAATCGCTTAATTAAACTCCAAATGGAGAATTATAATTATGTTCAACTTTTGGCTTATTATACTTAGCGAAACGAAAAAAAAGAAATGAAATTTATTCGCTGCACTTTGTGACTCTGATTTGAAATTCTGATTTGAAATTGGAAAATTTAAAACTGAAATTCCATTTTCTCTCTCAGTTTGATGAGCTTTGTGATTCAACAATCAATCCATGTGTCAGATTAATCAAGACCTACTCTCATAATTAACTGCACATTAAAAATATCGACACAATGGAATTGAACCTGTTACATGGACTTTATTATTATGATTATCAACCATTACCATAATCATTTACAACATGAGAATCCGTCGTCGAAAGCGTACACCTCTGGGCCATATCCAAAGCCATGGATCTACCAAGCCAGAGGAGCCGCAAGGAACCAAGAAAAAAGAGAAGAAAAGAACCAAGAAAAAGAAAAAGCCAGCAACCAAGAGAGAAAAATTGACATCGTATCTAAGGAAGTATAGTAGGGAGAAAAAAGATGTTGTAGCAATGTACAATGAATGGCGTTTCTACAAATGGGTTGATCTTGGAAAAGGAAAACGCACCCACTGTCCTTGTAGCACACAAATACGTTACAAAATTTACTTAAAGAACGAAATAACGGGTGAAATTAAGTTTGTAGGTAGCATTTGTAGGGAGTACTTTCAGGGAGATTATCCGCTTGTTGTGGTGAAAGTGGCAAACGACCTTGGGGGAGAAACACGGGAGTGACGGGAAGAATTCAGAAAATCCATTCTGATAAAATCAAATTCGTCTTAGATCGGAAACATAATAACTTACTTGAAAATATGCGTGAGGTAGGGGCAAATTTCTTCGAAACGACTGGTGGTAGGACTGTTCTAACCATATGCGTGCCTTATAAAATGCGCAAGAGTCTGTGCAAAATCGAACTTGATCAGCAGATAAGGCTTCGGCTTGCTTTAAGTATGTATGATTACGATCAGACGACATTGAGGCTTATAGAGTGGGAAAAACACGGAGAGGTTAGAGTAGATCCAAGACAGTTTATTAATAGCTAAAGAGGTACGAGGACATTTATAAGGAACAAAAACCCACTCAATTTTTTTTCGAAACCTTTTTTTATTTACCAAAGTAAAAAATCACAAACGCCGGTTTATGTGATAAAAAGATGAGATTAGTATTTCGCTATCATGTAGCTTCCCTATAAGGCCGATTAGAATAGCAGGGTTCAAAACACATTTTGTATCTTCTACTTGTTTGTCAATAAACCTATAAAACTTTCTCGGGAAGTGGTTCTACAACCAATACAGTGCAAATTAGAGAAATTTGACAATTTCCTCCATTAACTTAAACTAGCGTCTTCCGTCTTCAAGATATAAAAAGGCATGTTTTATTCTTTTTCCATATTATCGAGGTTCATTTATACTTTTGCATATTTCCTGCTTTCCCGATGATTGTTTTGTTTTCTCTTTTCTCCCTCGGTCAAAATCTCGGCGTAAAATTATTATAATCAGATACACAATAAATTCTGGAGAAATGGAGAAAATGCTCAACAGAACTGTCCATTTTAAACGTCTTGAAATTTTCTTCTATCCCACCAAACACTATTTCAGCTATTATGTAGTGTATTGCAAACGGCACACTCTCGACTCTCTTTGGCCAGTATTGAAGAGAAGCGGGAAACGCGGTCAAAATGCCAGCATGCCCCTACACTTTTGACCAGGATGTCTTGTCCTCTCGTCCTATTTTCTGATTAAGCTGAAAATGACTGAAGTCAAAGTATATATATTTCATTCAAGAGCAGGAGCAGAATATCATAGGGTCCTTATTTAATGAGTTCGTTCATGCCCACATACATCTAGGGATTTTGGTAGTTAATATGGACCCTCTATATCAATGCAAGGTAGTTAGTGGTCTCAAATTGTGGTGTCACTTTTTCAATAGGGGTCAATTTATGGTTACACAGGGGTCAAACGTCTCCAAACATGTTGAAACATTTTCCATATTGTCCATCTAGTCATAAGGATTCCAAAAATGTTTAGTTTGTACCGCTTACGACTATGTGTATTAGGTAAATTAGAATGATTTTACCAACTTAGTTTTTCAAACCGTACAGCTTCCGCAAAAATATATTACAGAAAAATCGGACGAAATCAAAGCGGAAAAACACATACGGATCACTTTGTCCACTGTTGTTGTTGATGTCTGTTGTTGTGAAAAGGGTTTACATTTGCCTGTAATATCCGCATACTTAAGGGATTTAAACCAAACTTTAGTCATAGGGATCCCTCATTTGTTGATGATGTCAAAAGTCACATACCAAGGTCAAATGTCATGTCAGGTCAAGTTGTAAAGCTGAAAATGTAAAATTGACCTCAATTGAAAAGTTGAAGTTCAATTGGAACGAACCTTGGTGTATGGATATTACACGCAAACCCTCAAAGGTCACATGTCAAGGTCAAAGGTCATAATTATGAGGCCCATGGGCGTCAATCCGGGGGGGGGGGGCGAGGGGGACATGTCCCCCCACGTTTTTTGGGGTGGGGGACACAATATCAAATGTCCCCCCCCCCATGATTTGTACTAAGGCCTATCGCCCGCTTACCAATGGAGGATCCGGGGCCGCGCCGTCGCCCACTTCCCTCGTCTAAAAAAATCAATGCGACAATGACACTTACTTTATACTTTGTAACCCATGAATTTCCAAAATTTTCCGCGCTACACGCGGTATCTAGAGGGATTATAGACCTGATTTCAGTGCAGGGCCGATTTGGTTTGAGAAATGACAAGTTTTGTGATCACCAAGACTCACCAACTCCATCGAATTTAAAGCAGGTCGTTCCTATATAAAGAACAATTAATACTTCTCAAACAACATAAGGCTTAATTACGCCAACTTTGCGTTGGGTCTATCGCCGAACTGGAATTTTAATGGTTTAAAACTTAAAATTCGAGGCCACCCTCACGGGCGACCCGCTGACGAATCATCCATGTTTTTTCCTTTTTCAGCTTGCAAATACATATGAAGAAAATGGCACATTTTAGAAAATAATTAATTAATATAGGTCTTTGGAATTTTCTAAATATTTTGGTGTAAACACTCCGGCCTTGTTTAAACATTTACCATTGTTTGGTTTCCTTGTTTACCTGAATGCTGAATGTTCCATTCAATACATTGAGGGGAGAGTGGTTGCTTTCATGTATATACTCAATCCGGAAATGAACTAAGCTTGACCAATTGACTTTTATATTCCATATTTACTCACACAGTAAAAGAAATTAGGTGTTGAAAAATTACTGTGATAGCCCAACAAACAGAGAAAACTTAGATTCGCCGTTTGTTCTTTTTTCTCGATGTAATTCATAGTAACTTTCCTGACCTTGCTTCCCAATAGTAAATGCAAATCGATTCAGTGAATTCCCATGAAATCGTGCATGATTTATTTAGATATTAAATTGTAACACTGTAAACAAGTATTGATTAAAACGGGAATCCGCTCTCCCCGTGGTTTATTTGGGTTGGGCAACGACCTGAGAATACCTCACCTTCGGAGGGGACCGTTAAGCCGTCGATCCCATATCAGGAGAATCACGCCTGTAAGAAATCGCAGCCAGTTTCGACTAAAGAGTAAGGGTGAAGACCCGACTGTCCCAATTCGTTCCTGGATCCCTGGGCGTCATTGGAAAGCATGTGTCGGAACACCTGAAATGATTACCCAGCTAATAATTAAGGGCCCCCTTTTCACACTGAGTGCCTGTGCTCGTCGACTTGTTGTGCGATCGATCGCAATCTGTAGACCTCAACCAGCCACAAATTCATTATAATACTTCGCAACCTCTGACACACACATATCTCTGTTGTGCTTCCTAAATAACAGGCACACAATCATCCATAAATGCAATCCCGCAAGAGTCTATCCGCCATGTTGAATTGTTCCTTCACAGTCCCTTTCAATTTCATGAAGCGGAAAACTCAAAATTTTCTGTGGGCGGAAACAAACCAAGGGGACAAGTCATATCATTTAAAAGATGGCCATCTTCTTATCGTTTCCAAACAGGGCTGTGGTTTCTCAAATATGATCCACCATAGATAGGTCCAATGTCTGGCTGCTTCACGTAATTCCGCAAGGTCCTTGTTTGTGCTTGTTTGCTCCACAGTGGGCAGACCAAGAGTGTTTCCTTGTCGTGTGCTGTTCCACATCCACAGGTAGTGTCCTGAAATGCTTCCAGGTAGCCCACTTCGGCAGGATCCCTTAGATCGACGACTACGACCAATCTGGTTTCTCAGTCTGTTGAAGCATCGTCCATTCACCCATGAGGATCAGCGTCCAGTGGAGATGCTCACCAGGTTCAATTCCAATAGATGTTACTTGGTTGATGGCGAGTCTTTCTTTCCACAATGTCTACTCTCTTGAGCTCCTTAGACTGTTTAAAGTGGTTCGACTTTGCTGTAAGAAAACTTCTCTGGATTTTAAGGTGGTTGGCAGCAGTTATCTGCCCAGACTATGGTCTTCACATTAGATACTTTTCAGCTACGCTCTTGCATGCTCGCTACTCTACGACGGATGTCTGTTGAAGCAATTCCTGCTATGATGTAATTTTTTCGTTGGTGTTTGGACGGAGGCATCCTGTGATAAGCTGACAGGGGGCATTTAACGCGGAATCAAGCTTCTTGCATGGGTGATCTTTCCGGCCTACAGGGCACGCATACTCATGCCACATGCAGTAGCACAGGCAATGCCGTCGTTCTTATGGGTAATGTGGCGAGCACCCCATCTTGTGCCAGTGAGTTTGTTTAAGATGTTATTGCGTGAACATACTTTACTTTCGCTTCTCTATGTGGGTCTTATAAGAGGAGAGTGCGGTCCAAAGTAACCCCTAGGTAGACAGGGTTATCACAGTGCTCCGAGGGTGTTTCCGACCATAACTTTAGGCTGACTTTTGGCTTCACGGTTGCGTAGAGATCGGAAGAGCACCACCTCCGTGTCTTGGGTGAATTTGCACGTAGGTGGTTTTCTGCATAATACGGAGTGAGTTCATCCAAAGCTTGTGGATAGTCTCTCTTCACCAACTGTGAAGTCGGCATCTTGTACGCTAATTCTGAGATCGTCTGCATAAATACAACTACAGGTTCCCATGCACTCCTAAGGTTGGTCCGTTGGATAGATGTTTAACAGGAGAAGGTGCGAGCACACTCCCTTGTGTTAGACCCATTCTTGAACCTGCGCCATCGGCTCTTCTTCGCTCTCAGCTGACAAAGACATCCCTGTTTTGCCAGCAATCCTCGGATAAGCTCAGTCAAGCGGATTTCCATTGGTAATTTCCAGAATCTTATCAGTAGGCATCTTCTCGGGTGATATAACAGTGTCGTAGGCTGCTGTTAGGTCGACGAACACAGCTTCGCGGTTCCATACCCTTGCACCCTGCCTTGCACTAGGCTGTGTCTAGTACCAAACTCCCGCTTACCTCTGCATACCACTGCTTCGAAACATCCCAAGTGTTTGAGTTAGTTGAGTACTTGGGCTTGTTGTTGATTGCCTGGACGGAAATCCTGCTTGTTTTTTCTGGTATGGGTGTTCGTCTAAAATCCAGTTGCCGATACGATTGAGAGGAGACTTCAAGAGCTTGATCTTTTATGGCTGAGGAGTTAATTGGTCTGTAGCTCTTGGATTGGATGGATCTTTTCCAGGGCTTCCAGAGTGTCCATACATGTGCTTTCCTCCAGATCTTTGGGAACCTGTGGGAATAAAGGCACATTGTAGAGCTCAAGAAGCCATTCTTTTGCTGACTGGTCCCCTATTTTTCAGCTGCTCTCAGTTGAGATGTGGTCAAGGCCTACTGCTTTCCCTGGTTTAAGTTTAGCAATACCGGATTTCAATTCCATGTTGAAGGGACGAGTGAAACAGGGTCGCCACTAAACCCCTTACGGTCTAGTTTGATTTTTCTTGGGCTTCTTGCTGCACTTTGCCATTTTACAAGCAGTTCCGGTGGGCAACTTGGTTGGTTGTGACATTTTGGCTCTGTGGAGGTTCTGTGTGGATCCCCTCGGAGTCTTTCGGATTGTAGACCATTCTTTCTTGCTGTTAGGTCATCTCGGTGGGACTTCAATTAAGTGTGCCAGGTTGTGATCTTTTCCTGGGCGATCCTCTCCGAAACTCTTTCCTCGCCTTTAACAGTTGTTTCAGTTGCAGCCGAAAAAGGATCAGCATCAAACATGGTGATATACTCTTGACATCTCTAGCCCTTTCCTCCTTGGGAAAGTCCTGGTAGACTATTCCGTCCTAAATCCTGAATATGATCTCCGGCAGTCTTGTTCACTCCGTTGCCAATTTGTCCATAGGTTATGGGTTTTGGAGCAATTCCCTTCACGTTCTGATCCAGGTCATCAGTGCATTCTTTGCCATTCTGCTTTCCTGTAGTTAAAGCGACGCTTAAAAGACACTTTGTTTGGTCTTATCTGCAAGCGTTGACTGGTACCGATTGGACGATTTTGGGTAGTGGAACAGGATCCAGAACAATCTTGCTACACAGGTTAGAGATGTTTTTACTAACAATAGCTAGATCAGGGTTGTAACCTCTCTTCCAACGGGCGCTATGAAATGATGGCGGCAGCTTAGAGTCGTGAAGGAGACGTAGACGTTGACTGTCTATCCATTCCTCGACAGCTTGTCCGTCTTTGTTAGTTTCATTGTAGCCCCATTGGGTACTATGGCTGTTGAAATCGCCAATGAAGAAGTGAGGTTTGGTGGAATTCCCAAGGGTGAGTTGAGGGTGCTTGAAGTCTACTGATGGACGTTTGTAGACGGATGTAACTATGACAGAGCTAAGCTCAATGGTGAGGACTTCGATGTTGTTGTCATTTGACATTGAGGTTGCTTCTACTGTAGTGCCTGTTTTCAAAATATATAGCACTTCCATATTGTCGATGTGGTCTCTCGATGGCAAGGACCATTCCTGGTATGGTTGGGCGGTGGTTATCGATTCCTCTGTGGGTTTCCTGCAGACATAGGACATCGCATTGGAGATTGTTACACAAATCAGCAATGATGTTACTTTTTGCATTGGAAAAACCCTCCACATTCAATGACGCTAACCTTAGAAAAGGCCTGCGCTGAGATCTAGTAATGATATGGGTATACTTAAGAAATGATGTTAAAGGAAAACAGTGTTTGGTGTTGTAGAGATTAGTTCACTTCTAACAGTTACTAACAGGGGAGACCACAAGACGGTTCTCTACTTCTCCCCCAAAAGATGGCCATGTACCTCAGCAATTATAAAGTCAATTACAACAACTGCCGTAAATGCCTCAAAAAGAAGTATTCGTGAGAGCAGCAGCTCATAAATCCTTTCTTTTGGAAAACGTTTACATCGTAACTAAGGCGCTATTGGGCATGCGCGTCTACAGGGTGTCTCAGAAAGAATTACACCCTAACTATAGGCGACCATAACTTCAAAAGTAAGTATCACATTTGAGAAATTTAAAACGAATCTTAAACCACGAGTACTTTTTAACATTTTAATGTATACATCACTCGATTCGGTTCAGTAGTTTTGAAGAAATAAGCGATTATGTAACACATGTCAATGGACACATCCTTCCAAGTTTGCTCACAATAATTCAGATGTGATGTTAACCACCGCTGATTACTCGTATTATCTATTCAAGCTGTCTTCTTTTCATTCCCCAGAACCGCCCTTATTTAATTTTGTGAGTTCAACTGCCATTTTGTTTGTTTTATTATCGTAATAAACATTACCCGTGATAATTATAATAAAAATACAAGAAAGAAAACACAAACTGGTAAATAACAAGAATGTCATCTTAATTAGAAAACAGCACCAATCAAATCCTGTCGAAAATGGTAATAATATTAAGTTAACTAGGGGGTGGCGCTGCATAGAATGAATCGAGACTTATGATCATACTTTAAAGGTGGATAAACTGAACAACAGCTTATTCATCACAATGTTTTTTATTCAACTTTCTACCGTTTAATAATAAAGGCATGATTTGAGTGCAAATTCAAACTTCCCGCGTTTTGTCCGTCCCATACAAATAGCAATTTGTGGTTTTTCAATAATGCCGAAACTTGTCATAACATACTCTGGTCAGAAATCCTCCTTGCAAGAACAATTTTGAACAATGTCCAGAAGTAAATACCAAGTGAAACGGGTGCAAGTCAAAATTTGAACAAGAGTCGCTGTGGAAAAGGCGGAGAACCGCCCGACCTTTACAGAACTTGCAGCCATAACGAGTCTTCGTCTAAATCCAAGACCAAGTTGGCAAGACGTAACAATGTGCCACACATCCCCAGATCAAGCTTTAACAGATTACCCATTTTAGCACTGAAATTTGAAAGATTATGATTATTTCATTCCCTGTTCTGTCTGAAGCACTTTATTACAAACTTGGAAGGAAATCTGTCCATTGACCCTGCTTTACATAATCGCTTATTTCTTCAAAACTACTGACCGAATCGAGTTACGTTTTTACATTAATATTGAAAATATTGGTGGTTTAAGATTCTTTTAATTTGATACCTCACTTTTAGAAGTTATTTCATCAAATTAGGGTGTAATTCTTTCGGAGACACCCTGTAGTATTCAGAAAACAACTGCACTAGTCTTCAAAAACGCTGATCAATCGCAAAAGTGTCGATCGAGTCACCGGCTCAGTGTGAAAAGCCTTAATAATAGACAGAAATAAATCAAAATAAGTTTCAGACTTTAATTGGAGATATCACCGGGACCACTTACGATTTGCCCCTCTGGCAGAACGACTTTGAAATTTTCCCCCTCTGGATCGACTGCCTCGGTGCGCCCCTGCACAAAATGTGTTTTACTGTGTGAACTCATGGAATGGAAGAAAAATTCGGAAGGTTACAAAACACATTCATAATCTGCGTCCTTTGTTAAGCAATTTCTTTCATTTTTTCAGATATGTAGTGTAAAAAATGCATATTTCCATTGTCCGAAAAATGACCATATTAACATATCGAGTTCAATGAACATATCGATTCGGGGTCAGAGTATTCTATGAACAAGTTTTGTGATAACCCTGTAAAGGAGCATATTCTCAAATACTTTTTTCTAATGGATCTAAATTGTCCCTTAAGATATTAAATTTTTTATGACAGTTTTTATACAAAACACTTAAAATCGTGGCCATATTCCTCTGTTTAATAGCTGGGAAAGCGTTTACACAAACAATCGTAACATCTTCCAAAACGGCTAGCAATCGAACTGCGAATTTTAAGGATCGTTTTTCATATCTAGAAGGCTTATAACGTGAGCCCGTGTACAGTTCAATTGTTTCGCTATCCATTTGCATCAAAATTTGTTTTAGAAGTGATTATTGCAAGGGTTTCCTCAAAAAAAAAAAAAAAAAACGACGCGAAGCGTCGGGATGTGCCACCATCAACCCCCTTCCGCCCGTTGATATATGAACTCTGAATACCTTTTTATATCAAACAAAACCTAACCCTCACTAGATTTTAGACTGTTGATCTCATCTTGAAGAATTATAAGTAACCACGTAAGTCAAATTGTTTTTAAATCAACTTTGTCATAAAAAATGTGTTTTTGGAAAGTGGAACATTGCAGGGGTTCCACGCTTTGTGCGGGCGGAGGACATCCCCTGCCGTCAACATGCCCCAGGCTCAGCTTAATACACATGAACCCTCCGTTAACACTTTACATGTAATTAAATCAAACGGAACTTAAACATCAACTAATATTGTTTTTCTTTTTACTACCGTTTAGCATACCTGTAAGTATCAGGTGAACAAACTTAAAAATTTCATATATTGTGTCTATCAATTTGCAATTGTGATTTCTATCAAATTTGCATGAAAAAATGTTTTTTGAAAGCTGATCATTGCAGGGGTTCCGGCGCTTCGCGGCCGCCAATTATCATTTTCAGTTGGTCGCCCTCAGCTTGAGAGGGACTGGATCTGCCCCTCTCGCTTGACTTCGTACATAGTTTCACTGAAAAGGTAAAATGTAGTAAATCACAAACAATTTAAAATCTTATCGGGCTTGCTGCGTCGCCGGGTATACCCCATTTTTTAACCGGCGGATCGAATATCTAATAGAGTGTGGGGGGGGGAGGCTGGGGGAGGCTGAGGTTGGGCTGAGGTGGGGGTCGAAACAAATTTACATTTCCCCCCCCCCCACGATTGAGTAGCGTTTAACGCCCCCGAATGAGGCCCTAGAGGCATGGTCCCCGGGGCCACTTGTAATCAAAGGTGGATATGATGCGTGAACATGTGACTTTCAAATGTCCCTAAACACTAATTTTTCACCGACCTAAAAAACAGCTAAAACATACCCCTAAACAAGTATTTTAACTCTGTTTATGATACCCTCAAAAGTACGCCGTGCAGTGAATCGTAATATACCCTTTATTAATCTGCTTTGCTTTACTTCCCACGTTCCAATTTACAATATTTTGGAATGATTTGAATCCTCTTAAATGATATATACTGACAATTTCAGATGAGAAAAAAAAAAACATACCCTTTTTTTCCATATTTTGCTGTTTTTGACACCCTAAACGATTACGCGCGTACATCCCTGTTGGAAAAAAGAACACTACCCTTTTACGCGTTTCTTGTTCACGAATCAAATCCACCTTTGAATACGTGGCCCCCCCGGGGGCCTATCATTCACAAACCGTGTAACGGCAGCGACATACGGGTCCGGGACCGCGATATTTTGCTAAGTCTCTTTACGCAAAAAATGTGCAAGATACGCTAGCACCGATGAAGCAAAGATCGTAATAAACTAGATCGATATGAGACACGAATAAACAATATACTGAATAGACTGCTTCCCAGAACGCGCGTTCATGATAGGCGCAGCCATTTTGAAGTAGTCATTATTCCCTAATTGTTTAATCCCGGCACTTGCGCATTCGGAGGCGTGGCTTACATGGTAATTTAGCCTTTGTCATTTTTGTTGATACTGTAAACATAAACAAACCTAGCGCAATCCCCAAATTCTGAGTGCGTGTTCACAGTTCGTGTGTACGTTGTAAGCCTTACCATCATTTTCTACAGCAATCGAAAGTTAATAGCAATATATTGCGGCAGCACTGCCATGTCAGTGTCGAGTCGAGGGTGATTCGGTGTGTGTGTCGATTGTGAGGCACCGGCACATGGTCATGTGCCATGGCCTACCGGAAAACGCCTAGCCTACAACTTTTGGCTAGGTCCTGACGTGCAAGTGACCGTTTTGTTTTTTTTTTTTTGGCCTTTGTCATCACTCAGCATGTCATGATTGCCAGTACAGTGGTGCTATGAAACTTGCTAAATTTCGCGGGGCAAACTGCAGGTCAAATATAATCAGGACGGATCATGAAGCGGGAAAACTATAAATGAATCCATTTGCATAGGAGTCAGATGCTGTGACCGGATCGGCGGAATCCTGTGGACCATCAAGTAATACGTATCATTTTCTTGTATTCTAAGTGTTTGTTTTTACCCACATATAATAATACTAGAGAATGCAACTTGCTAGCTGGATCGAAAGAACGATAAGATGAATGCATGAATGAAGTGAAGATGTATCATAGTATCTTCTCTCCAAGAGGGGGCCTCTTTTTCAAATGGACTTGATTCCATCTACATAACCTGCCAGAACTAAAAATTGTGAGAGTATATGTGCTTCAGTGGAAAAGGACTTTTGATCATTAGACCATTAAATCGCGAGTTTGATCGCACTGTGGTCCAACATGTTTGTGTTCCAGGCTGTTCCTGTGCAAGACATTTAATTTCAATTGCCTCGTCGACCCCGGACGTCGAATCACGAATCAAGTCACAGTGCTGAATTGATACTAGTGTAAATGATTATAGACTCTTGGACTTTGTGTGCTATGAATGAATGCTTGTGACAATTTCCTGAAGGTGCCATAATAACTTGGCAACAGTGCTTAGAGACAGTTACTGTGGTAAAGAGCACTGCAATCATGGCCTTTACAATCAGAAATTGTTGGAGCCTGTTAATCACACTCCTATTTTTACCGCGGGCAGATAAGGAGCGCCATTTTCAATTCCAACCTTAAATATACATTACAAAAGAAGCAAGGAGCCAAAAAATAACACTCCGACATTTGAGGATGCTCTTCGACGGAGCTCCGGCCTATTGCTCTCCTCAAAACTGAATGGCCTGCCTGCTGTCAACCGATGTAAGTCACTTTAAATGTTTTTAATCAAATTTGCATAAGAAAATTGTGTTTTGGAAAGTGAACATTGCGGGGTTCCACGCTTTGTGCGGGCGGAGGACATCCCCCTGCCGTATGCACCCAGGCGCAGCTTAATCCACAATTAACCCTCCGTGAACACTTTACTGTAATTATTTCAACCGAAACTTAAACCCTTAAACTATATTTGTTTTCTTTTAATACGTTTATCATACCTGTAAGTATCAGGTGAAAAAAATTAAAAATTTCATCATCTTGTGCCTAATCAATTTTGCAAGTTTCTATCAAATTTGCATGAAAAAAATGTTTTTTTGAAAGCGCATCCTTGCAGGGTTCCGGGCGCTTCGCGGCCGCCACTTATCATTTTCATTTGGTCGCCCCTCGCTTGAGAGGGATGGATCTGCCCTCGCGCTTGACCTTCGTTACATTTTTCTTTCTACTGAAAGGAAACTTTCGTAAAATCCCAAACAATTTAAAATTTATCGGGCTTGCTGTCGCTCGCCGGGTAATACCCATTTTTTTAAAAAAAACCTGCGGATCGAATATCTGAAGAGTGTGGGGGGGGGGGGGGAGGCTGGGGGAGGCGAGGTTGGGGGCTGAGGTGGGGGTCGAAACAAATTTTACAATTCCCCCCCCCCCACGTTGAGTAGCGTTGACGCCCCTGATGAGGCCTATCCCCGGGGGCCACTTGTTAATTCCACAGGTGGATATGATGCGTGAACATGGCCGTTTCAAAATGTACCCTAAACACGTATTTTCAACGACTAAAAAACGAGCTAAAACAGACCCTAAACAGTATTTTTATCTGTTTAGATCCCGCAAAAAGTAACGGCAGTGCATTGAAACCCGTCGAAATATACCCTTTATTTGCTTGCTTTGCTTTACCTTTCCCACGTTTCCTTTACATATTTTGGGATGATTTTGGATCCCTCTTAATGAGATATAAATGACAATTTCAGGATTAAGAAAAAAAAACATACCTTTTTCCATATTTTGCTGTTTTTGACACCCCTAAACGATTGTACGCGCGTACATCCCTGTTGGAAAAAAGACACCCTTTTTCGCGTTTTCTTGTTCACCGCACATATACCCACCTTTGAATACCAGTGGCCCCCCCGGGCCTATCATTCACAACCGTGACCGCAGGGCGACATAAGCGGGTCCGAGGACCGCGATATTTTTTTTGTAACTCTCTTACGCAAAAATTTGCAAGATATGCTAGCACCGATGAAGCAAAGATCGTAAACTAGATCGATATTGAGACACTGAATAAACATATATACGGAATAGACTTTGCTTTCCAGACGCGCGTTCATGAATAGCGCAGGCCCATTTTGAAGTAGTCATATTCCCTAATTTGTTTAATTAATCCTCTATCCCGCACTTCGCATTCGGTTCGAGGCGTGGCTTACTGGTATTTACCGTTGTCATGTTTGTTGATACTGTACAACATACACACACTCTAAGCGCAAGCCCATGCTGAAGTGCGTGTACACTTTTCTGTGTGTACTGGAGCCATTTTTTACCTCATTTTCTAACAGCAATCGAAAGTTTAATACAATAATCATTAGCGGCAGGCATGCCATTCAGTGGTCCGATCGAGGTGATTCGGTGTGTGTGTCGAGTGTGAGGCAACCGTCACATGGTCATCCATGGCCACACTGAACGCCTAGCCTGAGCAACTTGCTATGTCCTGACGTGCAAGTGACCGTTTGTTTTTTTTTTGGCTTTTGCATCACTCGCATGTCATGGATTGCCAGTAACAATTGGTGCTATGAAACATTGGCTAATTTCGCGGGGGCAGGAACTGCAGGGCAGAACTATCAATCAGGACGGATCATGAGCAGGAAACCTATACAATGCATCCTGGTCATGGATCATGATGCTGTGGACCGGATCGGCGGAAATCCTGTGGACCATCAATTAATAAGGTATCATTCTTGTAGTTCTAGTTGTTTGTTCTTTACCCCCACATATAATTCCATACTAAAGAATGCAACGTGCTAGCTGGATCAAAAACAGAGAAGATGAAATGCATGATGAAGTGATGTATAATATGTATCTTCTCTCCAATTGAGGTGGCCTCTTTAAATGAACTTGATTCCCATCTACATAACCTGCCAGACTAAAATATGTGAGAGTATATGTGCTTCAGTGGAAAAGGACTTTGATCATTAGACCAATTAAAATCGTGAGTTTGAGCCGCACTGTGGTCAACATGTGTTGTGTTCCAGGCTGTTCCTGTGCAAGACATTAATCTCAAATTGCCTCGTCGACCCCGGACGTCGAATCAAGTCCAAGTGCTGATATTTGATACTCGTGTAAAGATTTAGACTTGGTGACGTTGTGTGCTATGAAGTGAAATGCTTGTGACATTTTCCCTGAAGGTGCCATCATAATAATTGGCAAACAGTGCTTAGAGACATTTTACTGTGGTAAAGAGCACTGCATCAGGCCGTTACATCTAGAACTTGTTGGAGCTCTGTTAATCACAACTCCTATTTTTACGAGGATCAAGATAAGGAGTCTCCATTTTCTATTTCCAAGCTTTAAAATATTTACATTAAAAGAAGCAAGGGACTCAAAAAATAACACTCCTGACAGGTTAGAAGGAGCTCTTCGAGGGGCTCCGGAGCTATTGCTCTCCTCAAAAAATGCAGGCCCTGCTGCTATTGTCAACCGCATGTATGTCACTTTAATGTTTTAAGATCTAGTCAGGACTAGTCATGCTGAGCATGACTCCTCCATATGTAAATTATCATCATGCCATTAAACTTTATCAGGGCTCCAAGCATTGTAGAAAAGTAGGGAGGTTACCTCGACGAACTTTTTTTTGTCAGACTAACATTAACTGGTTATTTAAAAACCTCGAGTTACGGATCCAGAGTCGTAAATTCGCCGTATGCAAAAAAATAGATATTACCGCAATAAAGTTTTTATAACGTCATCAACTTTTGGGGGAAAAATCTAAATTTTACGATTTTATTTTTGCATATTGAAATAGAGTCTTCCACAAGCTTCCTATTTCACTATATTTGGAAGCTATATGATATTATAATTTGTGTTAGAGAACTTTTAATTCAATTTTCCTGTTTACACATGTACAAAATAGAGTTTTCAATTGCAATTTCTCAAAACGTACTTTCTCTTTTTATCCGAGTTCTTAAATACGTACTTTTTTCTCTTGTCGTAACACATATTTATTCGCATTTATTCACATTTTTTAACACTCTCATATAATTTGGATGTTCTGAGTAAGGAAATCTATGTTTGATTTCAAAGTTGATGTACACCTAAGTCGTCCTATTGGTCCAATAATTTGATGACGTCATCAAAGTTTGACTCCACTGTAAAAAAAATGCAAACAATTTTTTATTTTTTGATATTATAAAAAAAGCACCTGCAGTAATATCTTAAATACCAAGGCATTTTAGACCACTAAAATGATATAATTTACCATTGATCTCTGAAGAAAATATAAATCTGCATTGACGTCTGTACCAACTGCAACTTCAAACTAATTTTTCTCGCATTGTACTTTTTAAAGTTTTAGCTTACACAGGGTTTGTAATACGTTCACTGTTTCTGGATCTGTGATATTAAAAGGGTTTGGACATAGATTTGAACTTTGGAGGCTTGATTTATAACTTTGAAGTAAAGATGATGTAACTTATGATGTCACATGTTTACCTTAGGACGCCCTCTGTTGTTTTATATGCAGTAATATCTGACGCAGACACTAACCACAGAAACATACACACTACTAAAACCAAATACTTGAGTCTGGTAAAATAATTAATATTTGGGTGAACCTCCAAAAAATGTGATATTTTTAACCACAAACGCTTTTATAAGGTCCCCAATTATAGTAAGATTCCGAAGTGTTTTATCAGCGGAATATACTATTTACTATATCCAAATGGCCGACATTTTTAACACCTTGTACATTGTTTTGTATAATTCTCGTTCTAGGTGCTTCTGAGATGGGCTTTTTAAAGACAGCTTTTAAGCGCCTAAACGTAGCCATATTAAGATAATTCCATAATTTAATTTTCATGCCTTAATTTTTGTTCTTGATTTGCATAATCCAAAATGACAGGCAAGCAATGTAGTTTTTTGCCTGGATTCTGGTTTTGAATATTGGTACAACATTGGATTATTTTGGGTTGTGGACAGCCATTTTTGATTTCACATCATATGCTGTAAATAAGACTGTTATTGCCTCATAGATGAAAATCATTGGGGGGCAGTTATGATGGGGGCACTTCAGTGCGGCGGTCTGGGGGGGGAATAGGGATCAAGGATGTGCTCGTGATATAGCCCCTTTTTTCCCAAAAAAAAAAAAAAAAAATTCGGCTTGTACCAAATGCCACCCACCGGCCCTTTTAATTTTGTGCTGACGTTGTTACCCAATGACCCCCCCCCCCCCCCTTTTTTCTTACTTCCTGCTATCAGCGCTCCCCCCCCTTTGGCCTTTTTCCAGTTACCCAGTGACCCCTTTTTTTCAAAGTCCATTTTACCCAAAAGACCCACTTTTAGTACGTGTCCAGGTTGGGATTGTTACTTCAAATTGCAGCTCAAATCATTATCCATCCACTTCCTCCAATTGGTAAGCACATTGTCTTATACTTGTAAATTCCTTACATACTATAATAAGGTACAGGCTTTTGCTTGATTCAAATTACCAGGTGACAAGGTTGTTTTTTGCACAATTTTGAAACTTGTTGTGCAGTTTTAAAATGTTTTGTACACATGCCCTCTTTTGCCAATTTTCTTTTCTATACCCAATACCCCTAATATTACAGTTTTTGTTATCCACTGGTTCCCTTTTTAAGCTTCACACTCAATGACCCTGTGTCTTGTTCGTTTTGTGTACTGAATGACCTGACCCCCCTTTTTTTCTGTAAATGGCCACTTTTCACATGGCGGAGGGACATACCCTTCAACCTAAATAGGGATTGCCCCGGATCGTCCCTCTGCGTATAAACCAGTCAGTAGATGGCATTCGTCAAACGTTGAACATGCATCCCAAGCATTGACCAGCTTTCATATTGTTTAGAGCTGGTCCGGGTCTTCTTTGTAGTTTGGTGGGGTCACTGATGCTGGATATTGATATGTACATGAAGCCTCCGCAGACGGGGTATGATGTATACCAATTTATAGATCGTTTATAAATTTCAGAAATAGAACAGGTCCAAGCATGGTTTCCCTGGGGTACCACTGATGTTACGGGTATCCAATCGGAAGACTGATCTAATACCACAAGCTGGGAGCAATTTTTTAACATCCACAAGACACATTAAGGTTCCTCTTCCTCCGTAACGTACGGTGTATAGTTTGTGATTTGCCAGCTCTGTCAAAGGGTTTTGAAAAAATCCAATAAATTGGATCAAGCCGTATAATAGTCATCTGGTGGATTTGGCCAGATCTTCAACTGTTACAATCAGTTTGTGTTCAAAAAAAAATGCAGCAATCATAACAGTTCTAAACATAAACGTGCTCATATAATAACTTACAATAACCGATGTTATTGATCGAGACGATATTCTGATGGAATGCCCAATACTCCTTAAGTCATTAGAAGATGAGTTAATGTTGGTAATCGTATCCAGCGGCAGGGGGCCGTTTAATCCGCTACTTCAACAATCGTGGGGGGGACATTTGTAAATTTTGTCTCGAACCCCCCCCCCCAGCCTACCCCCCCCTCCGCTCTTCAGATTTTCGGTCCGTCGGTAAAAAAATGGGTATACCCGGCAAGCGCAGCAGCCCGATATAGTTTAAATTGTTTGTGATTTTACTAATGTTTACAACCTTTCAGAAGTTTAGTACGAAGTCAAGCGAGAGGGACAGATCCAGCCCCTCTCAAGCGAGGGAGACCAACTGAAAACATAATTAGCGGCCGCGTAAATTGGCGGCCGCCGAAGCGCGAAACCCCTCCCTGCAATGATCGCTTCAGAAAACAACATTTTTCCTGCAAATAGAAACAATTGCCAAATTGATAGACACAATTTGATTTTTTAATTTTTTCCATCCTTATAATACTTACAGGTTTGATAAACGGTATTAAAAAAAAAACATAAGTTATGGTTTAGGTTTCTACTTACAACATTATAATTACATTATAAATTGGTTCACGGAGGGTTCATGTGTATTAAGCTGCGCCTGGGTGGGTAAGGCAGGGGTGTCCCCCGCCCGCGCGATGCGCGGAACCTCTGCAATGTTCACTTCCCCAAAACACATTTTCTATTTGCTATAAAAATTTAAACTTCGTGGTTCACTTAATTTCTTCTATATATGACACAAGTCCTTAAATCTGTTGATGGGTTTTAGGGTTGTGTTTGAATATAAAATGTTATGACCGGGTGTCTCAAAAAAAAGGAAACCCCAAAGCGCCCTCTATTGTCACGAAGGAAAAATGTAAAACATATACATATTATTACACATCTGAAAGTATCACGTCATAGGTTTCTGACACTAGAAAAACTCTTTCCATAGGATGCATATTAACTGAGATATTGCCGATTGAAAATTTGTACGCACTTTTTCATTTTATTATTTATATCCAACGGATTGTTATTGTGTCAGTAGTCTTGGACAATACACCATTCATATTCTCCAAGCTCATTCGTTTGTTTTATGGTTTCCTTTTGTTTTGTTGTGCGACAAAGGCAGATTCTGAATATGAAAAGTTCTTAGATTCAATTATTAGAAATTCTAAGATCTTGCCTTATTCTTTATTGCGCTGCTCTGCCCCCTCCCCACTGGGGGAAGTTGGCTGCATCTAGGACGAATGAGGATTCGTTCTCTTTTCCATTTCAATAAGCGACTCTCATCATTTCTGGTCCATCAGATGCTTGCAATGGGCCAGCAGCCTTATTCTGTTGCGAAGATCGTCAGATTTGACTCCGCGGGACTTAGCTCCTCGAGAAGAAAGACACAAAGATTGGAAAGTGTATGTACAGAACTACCAGCAAATTGCCAAATAACCGCTGCCTTTTGCAAGCAATCCGGCGGACGGAAGAATGATTAGAAGTCGATTATTGAAATGGAAAAGAGAGCGCGCAAGCCTGCATATGTCTTCATGTGTCTTAGAGGATAGCCAAAAAGATGGGGGGGGGGGGGATGGGGTTGCAGAGCAGCGCAGAAAAGTAAAGAAGAATGCAATATATTGGAATCTCTAATAATTGAAACTAACCTTTTCAATATCAGAAGTGATCTTGTCGCAAAAACAAAGAAACGATTAAACGAAAGAATGTTGCTTGGAAAAGGTGATTGTCTAAGACAGCTCAGACAGTCCAATGCGTGATTAAAATGAAAAAGTGAGTACAAATTTTTAATCGGCCATAACTCAATTTTCAATCGGTCAATATTGTGTCCTTTTGGAAAGTTTTTTTCGGTGTCGGACACCTATTGAACTGCACCTTTTCAGATTATGTATTAATTTGTTATGGTTTTTTTACTCTTTCTCTTGTGAAATAGAGGGGCGCTTGTTCGACCCCCACCCTCAGCCATCCCCCCCCCCGGCTCTTCACATTTTCGGTCCGTCGGTAAAAAAAAATGGGTATACCCGCAAGCGCAGCCAAAGCCCGAAATGATTTTAAATGTTTGGCTTTTTACTAAATGTTTACATTTTCAGTAGTTACCTAGCCAAGCGAGAGGGGCAGATTCAAGCCCCTCTCAAGCGGGGAGAAACAACTGGAAAACGATAATTGGCGGCCGCGTAAATTGGCGGCCGCGAAGCGTGGAACCCTGCAATTGCTCGATTTCAAAAACCACAGTTTTCAATGCAAAATAAGAAACAATGAAATTGATAGAAACATTTGAATTTTTTAATTGTTTCATCTTATACTACTTACAGGTAATGATAAACGGTAGTAAAAAGAAAAATATAGTTGATGGTTTAGGTTTCATAATTACATTATAATTACATTTAAAGTTGTTTCACGGATGGTTCATGTGCATTAAGCGCGCCGGGTGGTAAGGTCAGGGGTGTCCCCCGCCCGCGCGATGCGCGAACCCTCTGCAATGTTCACTTCCAACACATTTTTTTTTTTAATTTTTTAGACAAAATGACTCTTTTGAGTTACAAATGTCTTTTAGCTCCCGGGTTATATAGTTGATGGTTTAGTTTTGTTTGAATTAAATGTTTATGAACCGGGTGTCCTCAAAAAAGTGAAACCCAAAGCGCCCTCTATTTCACGAAGGAACAAGTAACCATACATATTATTACACATCTGAAAAGTGCAAATTCATCAGGTTTCTGACACTGAAAAAATCTTTCCAGGTTATAGGATGCAACAGTGACGAGATATGGCCGAATTGAAATTTGTACCACTTTTTCATTTTATCCAGCTATTGTTATTGTTTCAGTAGTCTTTGGACAATACAATTCTCCAAGCTCATTCTTTTGTTTATGGTTCTTTTGTTTTTGCGACAAGTCGTTATGATTATTGAAAAGTTTTATATCAATTATTAGAAATTCTAAGATCTTGCCTCATGTCTTCTTTATTGGCGTGCCCCCCCTCGCCCCCTTGGGGATTGGGCTGCCTCGAGGACGAAGGGGCGCCGGCTTGCTTCTCTTTTCCATTTCAATAAGCGGATCCGTCTCATCATTCTTGTCCATCAGATGCTTGCAATGGGCCAGCAGCCGTTATTCCGTTGCGAAGATCTTCAGATTTGACTCCGCTGGGAATTCGCCCTAGGAGAACCAAAGATTGAAGTGTTTGTCTGTTACAGGAAATACCAGACAAAACATGCCAGATAATAACCGCTCCTTTGAAAGCATCCGACGGAGAAGAATGATTTGAAGTCGATTATGGAAAAATGAAAAGAGAGCGCAAGCCTTGTTATGACGTCATGTGGTCTTGAGAACCAATGGGGGGAGGGGGGGAAGGGGGTGCAGAGCAGAGCAGTAAAGAAGAATTGCAAGATCATTGAATTTCTAATAATTGCAACTAAACCTTTTCAAATATCAGAAGTGATCTTTGTCGCAAAAAAAAGAAAAAGATTAAACGAAAAGAATGGGCTTGGAAAGGTGTCCTGTTGTATGTCTAAAGACAGCTAGACAGTACCAAGCGTGGATAAAATGAAAAAGAGTGGTACCAAATTTTTAATCGGCCATAATCGGTCAATATGTATCCTTTTGGAAAGGTTTTTCGGGGTCGGAAAACCTATTGAAATGCAATTTTCAGATATGTATTAATTTGTATGGTTACTATTTCTCTTCGTTGAAATAGAGGGCGCTTTGAGGGTTCTTTTTTTTTTGAGACACCCCGGTATCAACGGGCAGGGTTGATGGGGCCCCTCCGCGCTTAGTGCGGTCCCCCTGCAATAATCACTTTCCAAAACACATTTTCTTATGCAAAAATTTGATAGAAACAATTTGAAATGTACAAGTTGGGCTCACTTTATAATTGATTCTTGATAGATCCACGATCTTAAAATCGATGTTCGATTGATTATGCCATTTTGGAAGATGTTACGATGTAAACGCTTTCCAGCTATTTAAATGAGGGGAATATGGCCACGATTAAGTGTTTTGTATAACAAACTGTCATAAAAAATGTAATAGCTTACGGACAATTTAGATCCCTTAGAAAAAATAGTATGTCAAAATATGCTCCTTCTACCAGGGTTGGATCACGAAAATTGTTCATAGAATACTACTGACCCCGAACTCGATATGTAATTGAACCCGTATTTTTTCAGAAAAAAAAGTATTTCAAAGAGATGCTCCTTCTACAGGGTGGATCACGAAACTTGTCATAGAAGTACTACGACCCGAACTCGATGTTCATTGAACAGTAATTTTTATGAGGAAAAAAGTATTCAATGATATGCTCCTTCTACAGGGTTTGTATCACAAAACTTGTTCATAGAATACTACTGACCCCGAACTCGATATGTGCGTTTAAACCGTAATGTTCTGACATAATCGTAATATGCATTTTTACACTACAATTCGGGGTGGAAAAAAAATGGAAAAAGGAAAATAGCTTAAACAAATGAAGCAGTTCGAACGGTTTTGTACACTTTACATTTTTCTTCCATCAATGGAGTCACCACAGTAAACCACCATGTTGCAGTGGCGTAACCGAGGCCAGTTCGAAGTCGATCCAGAGGGGGCAAAAATTCGAAGTCGTAACGCAAGGGGGGGGGGGGGGGGCAATCGTAAGTGTCCCAGTGATACGCTCAGTTAAGTCTGAACTTATTTAATTTGATTTCTGTCTGGGTAGATCATCAGTGTTCAGACACTGCTTTCCAATGTGCCAGGGATCAGGCGGATTGGGAAGTCAGGGGTTTTTCACCCTACTCTTATCGAAACTGGCTGCGATTTCATATACAGCGTGATTCTCCATCACATGCGACCGACGGCTTAGCGTCACCATCCGAAGGACGAGGTATTCTTGTGGTTCGTTTGCCCAACTCCAAATGGAACCACGGGGGAGCGGCATTCCAGTTTAATCAAGACTTGTTTTATAGTGTTTAAAATTAATAATCTAATATAAGGCGTAGAAAGTCGATGTTATGTTTCCCGTAACCCGCCCGCGTTATGATTTTCTGCCGCATTTGAGATGCTGAAATCTCTTAAAGTTCATATTTTGTATTTTAAAGAAAATATCAAGGTTTCTTTCTGTGTGGTCACATCTTGTGAATGTGATTTTAGTAGATTTTAAACCAAATAACAGTTGCAAAACCATTTTAAATGATGGTGGCGGTTTGACACAATATTTTAGTATTATAGCAGATGAAGGTTGGGAAAAGTGCTTGTTATTCAACATTACGCGCAATGAATAAATGAAAAATGAATAGAGTTGCCGCATTATGATTTGCAAAAATGTTACGGCGAAACATAACATTGACTTTCATTAGCCTAAAGTATTGCAATGATTATCATTGAATCATGAATCTGATTTGCATAGTTACTATTGTGAAGCAAAGATCAAAAAGTTACTATTAATAACATCGAAAAAAACATAAACGGCGAATCTAATTTTTTGTTTGTATGGTAATTTCACACTAATTTTCAACACCTAATTCTTACTGTTTGAGTAAATATGTATATAAAGTCAATTGTCAAGGTGCTCATTTTTCTTACTGTTGAGTAAATGGTAATATTAAAGTCAAGTGGTCAAGCTTTGCTCATTTCCTGATTGAGTATATCAAAGTGTGAGTCAAAAAAAGCCACATTCAGCAATAAAAAAATAATTAAAAAGTTAGAATTGTTTTTGCTAAAAAATGTGCTATGGTTTAAGAAGGATCAAAACAGCTTTCAGAAAAACGGTATTTGGGTGTCATTTGGACCTTTGGAGGAAGAAGGTACGCCTATTTGATGAGAGACTTAAAAATTCCTGTTGGCCGATTTTGAGCAACAAAAAGATGCACCGCTTAACAGCGTAACATGGTATTCGGCAGTGATCGAGTACAAAATGTAATACCAAATTATTGTTAAACAATAGAAGGGGGAGAGTAATTGAAGGATTATAAAAATAATATCCCAGAGATTACAAAAGAAATGCTAAGTAAAAAATGTTGAATTCCCAATTTGCAAATTTTAAAAATTCAAGATAGCTGGTGTAAGACCACAGTTTTACTTTGGTTCAACAAGATGTCATGGTTTTAACCTCCTCGAAACTTGGGAGCAAAAGTGAAACAATAGAAAGGTTTGTATTCCGCTTGAAAAAACAGCAGGCGAATTGAATTTTAAGTTTTAATTCCCGATTTATTTACAGAAAGAAAAACTTCAGCTTTAGGTCTTCTTGCAATTTATGGACGCTGAGTCCACTGTATTGGTGCAAACTAATTCCCTTCGAGAGGTAAAACAAAAGTTCTGGCAGGTTCATTAGTTCATGAACTGAGACATTGATATAGAGTGATTTAATAACTGATCTTTATGATTGAACAATGGTAATTTAAGTTTTGAAGATATTTACTGATAATTATGTTACAACAAATAGACATATTCAAGGATATGTTTTTGTCGATAAGAAATTGAGACCAACTGAATATGCACATGTGAATTGTCTCTGCTATAATGTGTTATGGTATACGTCGGTGGCAGTGTCTCCGATTGTATGGCTAAAACGGCCAACCTGAATTTAGGTCTCTCGCCAAAACGACATAGGTTCTGAACCCAAAGTCCGAAAGAACACAATAAAAAACCTTCTGAGAGTCGTTATCTCTGTAAACAACCAACGCAAACCATTGAAGCCAAAATAACGTTTAACCTTTGAGAAAAAATCTTCCTGAATGTAGGGTTTTATTGACCTCACACTGTACATGAAAGAACCACTCCAACTCCTATGTATTGAATGGAACATTCAAGCATCCAGGTAAAGAAGAACACAAACACTGGTAAAAAGGTAACAAGTCCGGAGTGTTTTCCCAAAATATTTAGAAAGTCTAAACTATATGATTAAAAAAACGAGACATGTGTTTATTTTCTAAAATGTGTCATTTCATAGTATTGCAGCATGAAAAAGGAAAAATGATGATCGCAGCGGGTCGGCCGTAGCGGTTCGGCGAGCATTTTAAGTTTTGAACCATTAAAATTACAGTTCGGAGTTGGCGTAAGCCTTTATTGTTGTTTAGAATTAATTTTTCTTATATAGTAACGCCCGTTACTAATCCGATGGACTTGGGGATTCTTTGGTGCACGTGCTGGCTGTTGCAAGGAAAAGTACAAAATTGGTCGAGGCGATCACAAACTTGTCGTCATTTATCAAACCATAATAAGCCCTGCACTGAAATCAGGTCTAAAATTCCCTAACCGCGCGAAATTTGAAGTTCAGGGTTACAAAGTATTAAATAAGTGTCCATTGTCGAATTAATTTTGTTTAGACGAGGGAAAGGGGCGACGGCGCGGCCCCGGATCCTCCACTTGGTAAGCGGGCGAATAGGCCACTGTATCAAAATCATGGGGGGACATTTGAATATTGTGTCCCCACCCCAAAAACACGTGGGGGACTTGCTCCCCCTCGTCCCCCCGGATTGACGCCCATGGTCCAGCGGTCCCCTTTTTCCTATTTCCAAGCTGCTACCATTAGCCTCATTTAAAAGAAATTGATATAAAGAAAAAAAAATGTTATAAAGAAGTATATTGCTTAAACCACGATAACAATTTCTTTTGTATTTATTGTTTTTTCAACCCATGGTATAACGAAATTTGGAACTAATATTTCACTGTCCTGACAACGTCGGGTTATAAGTGTTTTATTGACAGTTATAATGACACTTTATGGTAAGTCAGTTAAACACAAAGCGTTATTAATATGCTTTAAATTTTCAAATAAAGACTACTGCTTTTGATCACACCGCTAACATAATCCACATAGGCAAAAACTTTTGTGACTCGTTTTCTTCATACATTTAAAAAAGAAAATTATGAACAATCATTTAAAGATACCTTTTTATGACTATTGTTAAGAAAAAGTTTTCAAAACCTTCCAAAATTTTAGAAAAAGTTTTCAAAATCTTAAAACCTTTCAGGTCTTTCATATTACCATTTTGTAAACATTATTAAATCTTAACAGTATTATTATCATTATTATGGAAAATCGGTTTGCTGCTGGGAATTTATGTAACCTGCAGATTTTAAAGCGCTTTGCTGTTGGCTACTCTCTTGAAAATTGAGCATGATAACCAAAACAAAAAGTACCAATATCCCCCCCGGAAACCCAGTAGCTATACTAATGTATCTCGTAGACCTGTACATGTATACGGGCAAAATCAGAAGCAAAACGATAGCTTCTATTTTTGAAATCCAAGTGTCTGCTACAACTGATCCAATATAGCTATTCAATATTTCCTATTTGGTTTCATTTGCACTGAAAACTGGGTAAAGACACCTGACCTGATAGTGCTTCTACAGGTCTCAGGACGGAAAATATGTAAAACAAAAAATAACAATAAACAAACACAAACAAGACAAACAAAAACAGACATGGATATCAAACCAAATGCCATAGCTAGCATCACAAAACGTCGTATTTAATGTTTTTTTTATTGAATTCTTGCCCATGTGTATAAGCAAGGTTAATGCCTCTGCAAGTCTCGATACGAAAATATGGCCAACATTTGAAAAATTTAAAAACGAAAAAACCAAAACAAAAAAACAACCTATTTTTTTTAAAAAAAGGTTTTTAAATTTCTTCAAAATATTGAAGTTGAACAAATCTTGGATAGGCGGAAATTAAGGCCCATACTTCCTGACACTGCTTTTAGGTATATAAAGCACTCAGAAGCTACTTATAAGTAGAATTTTTAGAATTAAAGCAATGTTGGCACATTTTTTGAAGAGAGCGCCCCCCCAATTTCAAAATTTGATATTTTGCACAGTTACGTTGGAGATTGTCTAGGAAAAACTTATACTTGCGAAAAAGAATGCTAAGAAATGCGTATTTATCATAAAAATAAGCGATTTTGTAATTATGAATTGGTGATCCAAGTATGGACTTAACGGCAGAGCTGAAATGCTACGTTTATGCATCCGTCCATGAGGAAATGGTGCCACTCGAGAACATAACCTATAACTTGACTGCCTGGAAACCAATAAAACAACTAATGGATGAGCGTAGACACGTACATATCGCTATTTCCCTGCTATTACACATTTGAAGGCCGTTTCAAGGAGCCGTGAATTATTATCGGGGATCCCCGATATAATTTCTAATTAAAAATATTTTTATGTTTTGTGAAAAACTGCTGTTTCAATGATTATCTTCTTTAACCATTCACAGGTATAGTTTACTACCCAGTTACCATGCAACCAATTAAAAAATCCTCACATTTTGAAAAAATTGGGGGCGACTCTTCAAAAAAATGTTGTAATAGTGCTTTAATGACCCCCAAAATGGAAAAAAAAAAAAAAAAAAAAAAAAAAAAAAAATGTTTAAAATTGCAGACAATTTTGTGTCGCCTGCCCTAAATAGGCCGGGAAATATATGATATGACTGGAAAAAATGCAATAGATTTTTTCACCACAATGCATTTCTATAAGGTCTACAGAATTAATTACTAAAAAGTCCAAAAAAAAATCAAGAGTGTGAACGTAGGCCTAATTTGCATATAATAAATCCAAAATGGCCGCCAATTCCTATGTTTTTTACATTAATTTTGTGTATAGTAGTCTTTCAATTGCTGTGGCAAGCCCATAAAATGAATATTTTGTACATTAAAAAAGGTATATTATGCTTTATACGTTATATGGAAATACATAACCTGATTGACAAACATAATTTGCATAAATCAAAAATGGTCGCCAATTTTCAAATTGTATTAATATTTTTGTTATGCTGATATCTTTCCTTTGTGGTCCAGTGGATAAAGCGTCCAACTCGCACGCCAAAGGTTGCGAGTACGAGCCTCTCTGTGGCCAAATGTTGTTTCGCCCTTGAGTAGGCGCTTTACTTTGATCCTCATTAATTACTCCCTACCCAGTGTATAAATGGATACCGGCATATTCAATGTCGGGAAGTTAACAGACTCGCTGTAGGGGAGGTGTGTCGAGCCCCCTACAGCAACATTATATGTGGAGTGCTGGCCCCAATCGCTTCGAAAGAGAGATGGGCACCCGTTCCTGTGTATACAGGACCGTCCCCCCTTTACCTCTTACCTTTACTATATCTTCTCCTAAAAAGCTTTGTAGTAATAAATTACATTTCATAAGTATTATACTTGCACAGGTGTCATAAGAGAGTAGAGAGAAGCTAGTTGATGGCACTTTAAAACTTAACTGCATAAGGGTTGCACTTCCGTTAGTGTATAAGGGGGGTTCCTAGGACCCCATTATATACCCACTTTCCCAAAGGAATTTTTAGATGAAATCCACAACATGTTAGAAGAGTAAAGACAATCAACAATTAAGAAATAAAAACTGAAAAAAATTGTTCAGTAGAAAATTAGGGGCAAAACATGGATTTAATTTTGCGTCAAAATGTGCGACAAAAGACACTAATTTGTTTCTGGCATTTTCTACGGCACTGATTCACTAGACTTTTGCTGATTGCTTTAATTGGTGAAGATGTGAACTATATTTAACATATTAAGCACACATAAGAAATGTCTCATGCCCTTTTATAGTTTTTAGGGTTAATTGTATAATTTACCATAGTTTCCTACAGTAAGTAAACGCTTATCCGATGTATATAAAATATTATGCACCCAATGGCCTACTATACTTTCCAAATTTTTTGTCATTAATTATTTACTGTTAGGTCCCTAGGGTATGCATTATGAAAATCAGAAATCACCGTAACTCTATTAAGCTTTTTAATTTTTTGTCATGGGCACTTCCGTTAGTGCATAGGGGGGAGGGGGTGCCTAGGGACCCATGCTAAATTAACGCAAAAAACGGCGCGAGGGATTGTGAATTTTTTTGCACAATGCAAGCGCCAACTAAAGTTAGAAAAAATACAAAAAAATAAAACCAAATATATTGCAGCGTTAAAAAACGCCGGCCGAAAAACCAAAAATGGGGTAAATTTTCAAAATTCTCCCCCCCCCCCTTATGCAGTTAAGTGTTAAATTTATATTCCACATTAATCTATTTTTCACCTGAATATCTCTGGTAACTGGGTATAAGCCGTTGGGCCTTAATTTGCATTACACCCACGGGCTGAAAAGTAGTACTGCACATTAAAATATTGATCAAAATGTATGTTCTGGTCGCGAATGACTATTGTAACACCGTCAACTGCTTGTGTTTGATAGTAAGGGTCCACCTGCCTTCTACTCAACATCATGGGCGTTTACCTCTCCCGACCTGTCAGCAGTCACCGGGGATATCCGATCCCGTGCTCCATAAGAATCCTCCCTAGATTCACAGATCAGGCCACTGTAATATCTTGGTTATTCAGTGGGACATCAAAGGTCACACTCCGGCCGTTACAAAAAGGAGATGGAAAATCAGGAAAGACAAGTAAAAAAAATCAAACAAAAAAACCAAAAAAAAAAAAAAAAACAAAAACACTAAAAAAAAAAATGGCCCAAGTTCACAACCACAACTCATTAGGAATTGTACTTCAAGATGCAAACCTGGTTCTCAGTCTTCTAACATAAAAGACACATATTCTGACTTCAGCTCTATGCCCCACCAAGCGCATGCAACAGGGAGAGATATCCATATCAACTTTTACCCACTCAAGCTGCAAGGCCTGGAACAATGTCAACAAGTTCACTTTGGAGTGTACAGTAAGCAGTGTCATGTCTCTGCAAATTGCATCGTAACCAATGGGAAATGGCAGAACATTCCCACAGGCAAAAGCCAACGCTCGTGCTGTTAACGAAGAGATTTAACTTCTACAAACCTCTCCACGTCGAGTACCATGTCTTAACCATTCACCTATGACATCACCGAAGCAATCAATAGTTGTCCAAAGAAGAGGAAGGTACGACACCCTTGTGGTGTGGTGTTTTGTAAGGAACATGACGCCGCAGAAAGAAAGCCACATGTCTGGCCAAGCACCCCGAACTGCGAAACCGGGAAGCAGCGGCGACTCCCTTTCCTCAGTTCGTACCCCGGTAGCTACAATTCTCTCTACTTCTATGGGGATTGCAACCGAAGCACCCAAAGGAAATAAATGTTAAAGCCGGCCATGAACGGCAAACGGGTCATGACCATACAACTGCAAGAACAAAGAAATGATCTAACAAACAGAAAGCAGTCAACGACAAACAACCCCGACCCCGTGGACACTACCACACATCTCAAGGTTGGATAAAGGAAGCTCAGAAAAAATTTCAAAATTACTGGGGGGGCGGAAAGGCTGGAACTGGTCAAGAATAGCTCAAAAGTTGGAGCCGGATGTTTGCAAACAGTCCAAGAAGACCATTTGGGGTAAGAATTACAGGAAGGCGCGCGCCACCTCATGTCCCCTCCTTGGATCGCGGCCCTGCATAGCTCGTGCTATCTGAACGTAATAAGCGTGAGTTGGCCGAGACTATAATCAGTAGGACCCTCATTTGATACGGTCAAGTGCAAATGTACCCTCACACCAAAATTGGCATTGAAACATGAGGTGACTGAATACCAGACAAAAAAAAGCACCCGACATGCCGGGAACAGAAGAGGCATACGCCCCGGAATGAACCGAGCACGCAAAAGACAGAAAGAAGACAGAGAAAAAGACAGGCGGGAGCAATCAGGAGCGTCAGAGACGGAAGAGGGAGAACAGGCTGGAACCCAGGAGGCGAGAGACAGCGAAAACGACGCAACACACGTCCCCCCCTTCCACATGATGGCAACAAGCTGCGTGAAAATCACATCGAACCAAAAAATGGTAATATGCAATCCCGGATTGTTGTTTCCTTCTCATCGGGAGTCTTTTTGGGGGGGGGCCTAAAATGTCATGCCATAGAAAGCCCAAACTTCGAAATGGTGTCCACAAGATTATGTCCTGGCAACCAGTCTCTTCATTTATGTTCAGATATGCCGAAGGGATTTTATTTGCAGTGCCTACTACGCAGACGATATGGGATTTGGAATAGCTGCGATTCCAAAAACCATATCAAGTAAGCCAATTCTTCCACCCGATGGAACTTGAAATCAGCAAAACCCAAGACTGTCGGCTCTATTTTCCACTTTGCAAACCACTGCGCTAAAAGAGAAATTAAACATCACTCTAGATGGACACAAACTGTCAAGCGATCCAACACCAAAAAATCTTGTCGTCATAATTGACCGCAGCCTACTTTCCCTCAAACACACCAAGAAGTCGCTGCCAAGACTCAGTCCCGTGTCAACCTCGTCAGAAAGGCGCAGGGACTGAATGGGTTGCTCCTTTGACACTTTACACACATCAAATGTGCTTGGTATATCAACTGCTGAATATGCAAGCACCAGTATGGAGTCACAGCTTACATTCACACAAGATTGATGTCATACTGAATGATCCATTGACACTGTTTAGCATTGCCTTTTGGCGCGCTGTAGATATCTTCCAATCTTTCGGCATACCTCCATGAAAACCTTTTTGGAGGCTCTTCAGACGATCCAGTCGCCAAGAAGGTGAGACATGGGTAACCTATTCACTCTACCAACACTATTTAAGGGTCAGAGAGTTCCACGGCTTCCCTTTGCTACCCAGTCCATGACACTGCAGTAGCAGCATCCATATTGATCATCTTTGGTCAACCCAGATGGTTGAGCAATGGTGCTTCTACTTGAACTAAAGAGTTGTGACAGTCTATCTAGCGACGCCCCAAAGGAGGAGACCTTGCTAGGAAAGATTGAAGTAACCTCAACCTCAAAGTCCTCAATTCTCAATTGAAAAACCGGGATTCTTGATGGTATTTGGTGTATCGCCGAAGAAAAAACTTTTCGATTGAAAACTTAATTTCGATGAAAGACAATTGAATCGTGGTTTACATTTGAAAAATTGGATTCTCAGTCGATCAATCTGGATTCTCGTCAAAATTGGGGGATTGAAAAAGTTGGATCTTCTCTTGGCAAGAATACTGGTTTCTTAATAAAAAAATATTTTTCAATGGAAACTAGCCCCCCCCAGTACTTTGGAGAGTATCGCATGATCGGCGATCTCCGATTATTCGGCAGAGCAGTTGCCTGGATAACCATTTCTTGTTTTTTAAATATTAATAGGTACAATGAGTTTCAAGTGTGATTGGAGTACACCCACCAGTATCTATTGTTAGTTTGCACACAATGATGCACGCACACCGGTTCACTCGAGAATCCAAGTTTTTTGTATTGCGAAAACATAACACGGCCGCGCGGATTCTATTCAACACTAACTACAAATTTTCTTTTTTCAAGTTTTACTAAATTTAGGTTCTGGTATGACATTGTGCTTGGTAAGTATTTTGGATTGATGCCCCAAAGGCCCAGGAAAACATATTCAAATATTCAACTATTAATAGCATGGATTTTACGACCATGCATGTGTGTGTGTGTGTCGGGGGGCGGGGGGGTGTAAGATGGAGGTGGGGTTGCTCTGGGTTGATAGCCGTGATAGTGCAAACAAAACTCTCAAGTGGTTTGGTCCTGTAAGTGCAATAAGTAGATGTAGATAACCGATGAAATTTGAAAAGTTTGACACCTTGCTTCAAATGTAGAATTGGCAGCCATTGATTTATGCAAATTTAGTTATTCTTTTGCAAGCATTGTATGGTGCGTATAGACAAAATCAAATATATTAAAGTCATAAATGTCATAAATAGGCATTTTAGGTGTGGAAAAATCAAAATACTATTTTTAAGATAACGCAATATAACACAGCAGTTTGTTGTGTCAAAGAGTTTAGAATGGCGGCCATTTTGGATTTATGCAAAATTAAGTACACTTCTGTCAAGAATGAACGGATGTCTGTATAAGCATACAATAAAATGTATTCCTAAATATACCAAAATTTAGGCATTTCTATAGGTGCCAAAAATTATTTTTAGATAAGTAATAGACAAAAATCTTGTAAAAATCCTCGGATTGGCGGCCATTTTGGATTTATGCAAATTCGTCATATTTCCACCATGGGATTTTTTCTGGACTTTGTATGGTATTTGGGGACCTTATAGAAAGGCATTGTTGTGAAATGAAAGACATTCTTGTTATTGCAATTTTTTCCTGCTTCACCTCGAATTTAAGTTATTTTTCCTCAGCCGTAAGGCAGAAGACCCATGGGATCCATGGTCACTGTAGTTGGTTCTTGTTGATCGATGTCTGGTGATGTTGTTGTGAAAAGGGTTAACATTTGAGGTAATATTCCCACATACTTTGATGGATTTAAACAAATCTGGGTCACAGGTGTGCAACATGGCTCCCCTCATTTGTTGATTGAGGTCAAAGGTGGTCAATGCAAAGGTCAAAGGTAATGTGAGGTCAAGTTTGAAAATAGGTGAAAAATGTAAAATTGACTCAAATGAAAGTTGGAGTTCCAATTGGAAACCAACCTTGAATCATAGGTGCAACATGGGATCCCTCCTGTTGATGCGGTCAAAGGTCACAGGCCAAGGTCAAAGCGTCATGTGAGGTAAGGTTGTAAAATAGGCTGAAAAATGGAAAATGACCTCACCCCTAATGACAGTTTACGTTCAATTGAACCAACTTGAATAATGGCTGCCAAAACAGGGGCTCCCTCATTTGTTGATGAGGTCAAAAGGTCAAAGGTCATGGAGGTAAAGTTTGTGGAAAATAGGCTGAAAATGTGAAAAATTGACACTCATATGAAAAGTTGAAGTTGCAATTGAAACCAAACTTGAATCATAGGTGAACCATGGGATCCTCATTTTTGATGAGGTCAAAGGTCAATTCAAGGTCAAAGGTCAGTTTAGGTTCTATCATCCATACGCGACGGCAGGCGACACAAGCGAGTCCGAGGAACCGATGTATTTTTTTATGTTTGCATAAATTTATTTATCTAATTGGATATTCACTAAATGGAATTTTCGCAAATGCAAATTTTATTGTTGCTATTGTAGTGTCTGCTTAGATAGTAGTGTGAATACTTGCCTGTAATCAAACAAACAGAGGGCGTCCTAATGTAAACATGTGACATCATAACTTCAAATTTTTACATAAAAGCACACATCACTGAAGATTCTAATAATATCCAAAACTTTTTGTGGTCACAAATCCCGGGAACAAAATATTAGGAAGATGGAAAGCCTTAGGAAGCTCAAAACTTGCTAAATGTACAATGCCGAGAAAAATAAGCTGAAAAGTGCAATGTGTACAGACATCAATGCCGAAATATTTATTTTTCTTTCGCAGATCATTTGGCAAAATTATATCAAATTAAGGTTCTAAAAGAACCAAAAAAACCAAAAAGAAATAAATAAAAAACTTTTTATAAAATATTTTTTTTTAAAAATCCATATATTTTAACTGTGGAAAGTCAAATTTGATGACGTTCATCAAATTTGGCCTTTTAGAAGACTTAAGATGTACATTATTTTGAAAGACAGAACGTAGATTTCCTACTCAGAACATTCCTATGTATGTATATGAGAAGTGTTCAAAATGGAATAAATTAGTGAATAAACTATGTGCCTTAATAGAGAAAATAGTAAGTATTTTAGACCTCTGATAAACAGAGAAATTACGTTTTGAGAAAAATTGCAATTGAAAAACTCTATTTTGTACATGTGTCAATGGGGAAAATGAAATTAAACGTTCTCTAACACAAAAATGTAAATATCATATAGCTTCTAAACAAAGTGAAATAAAAAGCTTATGATATGGACTATTCACAAATGCAAGAAAATAAATAAGAAAATTTCAGATATTTTCACCAAAATTTGATGACGTCATCTTTATTGCATAATATCTATATTTTTGCAATCCAGGCGAATTTTACGACCTCTGGATTCGTAATCCCAGGGTTCCAGACTATCGATATATGTTGGTTAAAAAAAGTTCTCTCGAGGTAACCTATCTTCAATTTTAAAGCCTTTTTTAAATGTTGGAGCCCTGACTATTATCAATATAGACTGTTAAAGGCATACTTTTAGAGAAACGTCATGTGAAGTCCCAATTATTGGGACTAAGTCCAGACCAATTTCACCTCAACACATTATTTTTTCACTATTTTGAGTCCATTCCCTGATGCACCAGTTTTGGAGTAATTTCCCCTCAATAGGGCCATATTATCCCACCAAAATCCTATTCCTAACGATAAAAACCCTGATGAATTTTACACCCATTTTAGCCCACAAATTAGCACTTCTATATGTACTAAAGGAATTTTTATCATGATCATGAAATGTTTAGTGTTCCTTAAAGGAGAACCGTACTAAGAATAACTTATACAATATACACTATAAAAAATAATTATTGACCACGTATCGAGTGGTTTCATGGAAAAACGGAATTATACTAACCATAAAAATGAATTAAAACCATCTAGTCTGACCATGCGCTATTTAAATTTCGCGCTAGTGAATATGGGATATGTATACGTGTTATGCGATACCGACGGCACAGTAGTGTCATACACCTTCACACGTGACGCTATCATAAGTGGATATACTATGGCATTGTGACGCCACCGTGCCGACAGTATCGCATAATCACGGATACAATAGCGCGAAATTTAAATAAGCACAAGGTCAGACTAGATGGTTTTAATTCATTGTTATGGCTAATATAATTCTGTTTTTCGATTGAAAAACCACTCGATATGTGGTCAATAATATTTAAAGAGTAGATTGTATAATATTATTCATGGTACGGGTTCCCTTGAAACTCTCTGAAAACAAATTTTATCTTATACCGATTTGTGTTAAATACAGAACAGTATAGGCATATTGCATTAGATTTGGAAGATAAACAAAATTATATTCATTAGCAATAAATTTTTCCCATTAATTGTTACAGCTCCTGCCCACGCTGTGTAAAAAAAATACATGGACATCTTCAAAACTGCATTCGTCAGCATTTTAATTACTTCTTGTACATTTGTCTTTTGCAGTTTGTCTGTAGAAACGATCTGCATTTAAACGGCCACGTTTCATGAAAGCTCCGGTGTGCAAATACAGGAAATCATCCTGCTGTGAGATATGAATTACAATTCACCACTGTGGGAAGATTGCTCACAAGTACAGGATTTTTTTTTGATTTCCTGCTGGTGATGTTTAACTAAAGAATAGAAACAGGGGACCATTCAGTGTCTAAACTATTTGCATCTGTAATCTTTGTTAAAAAATAAACTCTATATTCCGCCAATCAGGACAGTGTTGAGGGATTGGCTGATCAAAGTATATGTTGTCAATATTTAAGATCTTTTTTAATAATCACAATGGGTATGCCTGGTAGTTAAAGGCTGACTCAAAGATTTCAAAATGATTTTTTTGTGTAATAATTAAGAAATAAAGGCTTAGCTGTTCATGTTTATACAAGAATGTGTCCGAGGAAAGTAAAACATGAATGGGCAAACCGATCCATATTTCAAATGTGTCTACGGCCGAGGATACAATATTTGCAATAAACCTGGACATCACACCCCTTATATCTATTTATACCCAAATAAATGAAAATAACAGAAAAAAATTGGCAAAGTTTTTACAAAAACAAGTTTTTTGAGACTTTACAGTACGTGCCCTGTCTCCTCTGCGTAATGTTAGCATGTGCGCATAGTGATGTTGACACGCGCCGAAAAGAATGTTGTTTGCAATCACACATTAGGTTGTAATGCGACAATATTGCAGAAAAATGGGCAGTAAACTAACCAATCTAAACAGCTGTTGAAAATAAGCATTTCATTGGATGAGTGAAGGTTCAATGACAATTGGAAACAAGGTAGTACGCGTTGCGTATTGAGGTTATTTTTAGGTTGAAGCGCTCGCCATTAGACCGCGTTTGCTATGTGCGTCGAGGCCTGCCAACGTTGCGTCTCCTTGCGTATGATCATTGCGTCAACGGTTGTTCGATTGTTGTCACTGGGTGGTGGCAGTCCTTTCTTGTTGTATATATAAACGTTTATCGACGAATGGGGTCAAAAAAACGATGACCGTAAATGATTAAAGCTGTTGAAGATTAGAATGAGAATGATTTTGTGAACCGGTACCTCCTCTTTACAACGAATTGAAAACAGGAGAACAATTAATTTTTGCGGGAATTAATGGTATCGTCTTGGTTGTAAATTTGTTGTAAAGAGAGTACCGGTTCACAAAATCATACCTTTATTCTTAAATCAAAAGAGCACGCTCTTAAATAATGGGAAGTAGAGTTTGAATTAGAAATTGTTGACTAGAACTAAAGATAATCACCAACAAAGCTCAATTCCAAAGTTTAAGATCAATCAAAATTTTTCGTTTTGATGTAGTAAACAGTTCTGATGTAGTATACAGTCCCATAAGATACTGTGTTTAACCAAAATTCCAGTTCAGGAATTTTAAACAATCTGAATTTGCATGAAGGACATCGATTGAGCTCAGAGGAATTTTGAATCAATATGATGATGCAGAGCAATTTGCCTATACCGTACTCTCTACTAAACACTTGTCAGTACTTGGGGATAAAAAGTGTTCCAAAACGTTAAAGAACCACAAGAAATTTTCTATAATCATGCAAGAAACTATCTAAGTACTAACGGTAATGGGCTTAAAATGGTGTTAACGTCAGGGTTTTTAGTGTTAAGATAGGATTGTATGTGATCACACGACCCCATTGAGGTGAAATTCCCAAACCTGGTATGCATTGTGGGAGGAGCTATTGACTTCCAAACCACCATCGGGATTGGAGCTTGGCTATTTCCACACAGAGATTAGTATGTGGACAAGCATTATGTTTATACAAAAACACCATATGTCAGAAAATTGAGGGTACCATCCTCAGGAAATCTCTGAGTCGGCCTTTAAATTAAAACAATGTCACCAGACTGTGGTTCTTATTTGGTTGATTGCAATGGACACACGCAACACAGAAGAGGGAAATAAACATATAAAACAAAAATATTTGCATAAAGGCTTTGATTTTCATTGCATAATGAGATTGTGAGACTCAAAAAAATAAAAACAAACCTCGATGAAAGGCTACTCACTATGAGCTAGTAAAATCTCAATTCCATTGGCACAGTTCAGTAGCTTTCATTTACCAACGTATTTAGAAAATACACCCCTTGGTTTTTTGGGTATGATACATGATACCCAGATCACACAAGGTCAGTTCATGTCAATGCATGTATAAGTACAACCCACTGAACCGTGTCCTTGGTTGATGAGCATATTGTAACTCATAGTGACTGGTATTCTGTCAATTTCATTAAAGGTGCACCTTGCGATTTCATATTTCAGTCCCTGAATTCAGCGTGGTTCAATAAAAAGTGAACCCATTTTGACATACTTCCAGAATGCAATTTCTGCCATGAGGCCAGCACTTATTCTTGAATCTTTTTAAAGGTTTTTCACCAGTTACATAATAGACTACCTGTAGAAAACCAGAAAACTGAAAATTACTTGGTGGAAGTATGTTAAAATGGTGGACAAAAATGGGTTCATTTGTATTTGGGTCACCTTGTAAAGTGAACTGTTTTTTACACTAATATAAGGCTTATCTTTGAACATATCCCTATTCTAAAGAGTAAAGCTTATAAAGGTTTTCTTTTGTACAAACATTTTAAAAATTTCAAATTTGTTTGCTGCATTTTGCTATTTGGACTGATTTTTAACATAAAACTCAAAAGCAACTAGATTTTCAAAATGTGACTTTTATGACAGAAAACTGAAAAAAGATCGTTCCTGGTAAAGGTTCATACTTCAATGTCATCTTCTTGTGGTCTGTTACATTTATCCAAACACCAGTCTACCCAAATATTGCATTCCAGTACCAAAATAAAGTTAAATTAATCTTACTTGAATGTGCAGTGAGTTGCACTGAGTTGTGGCAGACATGATTGATATTTGGTCCAATATTGCAAATGCACAGTGTGGCGGACACGGAATGGACCTTTAAAATAAATTGATAGGTTTCTAGTGGTTCAATTCTAGGGTTGTCGTTATCATGATCTTTATTGCTTGTTCCTACTGCGGCCTTACACTTAATAACATTAATCAAATGAATTGCTGCTCACTGCTGGGCGAACCGTTAACCCCATGAGACCAATCGCTGATAAATGCTGATCGGGCAATTACCCACTCCCAGTGATAACAAATTTTACTTTGTTCAATCTCAAGTTTGTGGGTAACGTCACTGTGCATGTTAGGTTTGCATCCGAGAAAACGCACGCGTCGCACACTTGGAATTGCAGCATTAGCGCACGCGAACAAAGGCGGCGCAATCCAAATGCTAGATGCGTATGCAAAGTCGCGTCATGACATCACCCCACATCGAGGGACCGAACCAAATATAGGCCGAGTAATGCCAGTTGAATTGTTTCACTTAACAGACATAAATGGGGCTTATTAATATTCGGACCAACGAAAAGTCTCAGTGCATACCCATTGGATTACACAATTACAAACGCGTTATTTCCGTCAAGTGTAAAAATGCACGATCACAGAAAAAAGAGTGTAATCCAGTGGGCGCACTTAGCCCGTTTCGTTTTCGTCTCGAATATAATAACGCCCATAATGGCATACAAAATCAATGAACCAGACCCCCTAATTAATCCCTATCCGGTTTGAAAACAACTTGTATGTTTACGATATGTAAAAAAAACAGCAAGAGTTTGTGGCAATCTTGCCACAGAACATCAGGTCCATGTATTGACATCCTGCCAAAATTTCCTCCAGTGTATCTAACATATTTTTGCCGACACAATTTCAAAGCCTTTTGAAACCTTATTCAGATCGTTGTACCTCCGGCTTATCTGCAGGTGCAAGGTGGATTAGCCATGTTCTTTGAGTGGGATTACTGCATGCTTTTCAAGTTTGATAAATGCTGGCAGTAATGTCAGTATCCTTGGCCAAGAAGTGAAGCTTACACAAAATATTAGTTTTCCCCAATTTGTTAAAAATGTAACACCCAAATTTGTGGAAGTGATTTCAATAAGGGATCCGTTTCCATATGATGTCTGAATATATTTTTCACACACCATTGTGTCCCTCAAAGAGACCCATCGTCAATAAATACCGATTGGAAGTGTATACCTTAGGAGACAAACAATGTTGATTACTGCTGGCTGGATGTTTCCACCCTCTTAAGAGAACGCATTGGCCCGATTACTCTGCTGATCGAACATGTCCCCCTCAGGAGAAATCGCCGAGTGGATTGCTGATAACGTGATACTAACCTTTGAAGGCATTTCCGTGATCGACAGTGTCATCCCCCGACATATCTAAACAAATTTGAGATTTTTGAAACTTTTATTCAGGATATCTAGTGAAACAACCAGAAGGGTGTGCGGAATTATAAAATGGCACTTTTAAAGATCTATCACCCTATTTTTTGTTTATAGTTTCTTCTGGATTCAGCAGAACAAGGATCCTCAAACTTTTAGTCAATTTTGATTGTGTATTTTGCTGTTATATAAATTTTAGTTGTATCACGTTGCCCCATAGGCCATTGTGCATGTGTCATTTGTCATTTACCGGACAACTTGTCCAAAATTACAAATTTCTTCCAGAGTATGTTGAATTTGCAAAGTAAGATTAGGACACGTATTACTTAGGTCAATGATTCGGATGATATAAAATGATTTTTTAGGCAAGTCGGAAGACAAGGGCGGTTGTAATCACAAAAGGGGGGATGGGTGCGTCTTTAATTGGCATTTTTGTGATCCACAACCTTCCTCTATTCGCCCGCCCCCCCGTCTTATAAAAAAGTTGTGAGATTTTTTATATCATCTGAACAGTTAGCCTTATTAGTAATTACATGTACCAAATCTACAGGCGAATTCCCGGTCATAAATGCAAGAACCATTTTGAGCATGGTGGGTTCATGGGACCGTGGAAACAACATTGCTTATAACAAAAACCGCAAAATTTTGCGGGGATCAACTCTAACTTTGTGAATAACGAAGCTTTTCTCAGGATTCTAGTGACAATGAATAAAACAGCAAGTGCTGGGATCATGAAATGCACCTATAAGGATTAAACACAGACAATGTTGATCATTTGGCTAATTGTGTGACTATGTTTCAGACAAAGAAGTAAACCAGAATTGTCCATTTCACATTTTCCATTTTATATTTTATTAAAATTGTATTACTGAGACGGCAGCAAACTGTATATATGATATCTTACTCAGCGACTTAAATAACAATATAGGATAAAAAATATGAGGTGTCAATATCAAACTATTAGTATATTTTGTATATTCTTTTATAATACTGAAAATACATGTTGAGTTTTTAAAATGCTAATACAACTCTAAAGAACCCTCTGGTACGTTTTTATCATACAATTTTATAACCTGCTTTAACTTTCAAAAGTACAAATTAATTAATTGATAGCGCTGCCGCAGCATTATCGCGCCTCACTACAAAACGCCATACACGTTAGGAGTCTGCCGATTATCGATCACACTCTACAGTATTGGGGGACTGTTAGCTTGTAATTATTTCTCTTATATATTTCTAGACTTCTGATTTCCCCCTCTCATTTCCAAATATTAAATAAACCAAAAAATTCTGGCGGTTTATGGTTATTTTAAGATCAAAACCATTTTTAAATTGTCCTCCTGCTCGGCTACTCAGCATAGTTTTCCGTTTTCCTTCCTCACTTCTAACCTCTTTTTATTACCAGACTGACCCCGTGCCCAGTAAAAGGGCCGTCTCTTATCTGTCCCCCTCACTTGCCGGGTGTTTGGTCATTACGGCCTTGTTTTTGCTGTGTCATTTTGTGATGCACAACTTTGTGCGTACTTTCCAACCACTAAAAAAATCACTGTGGTTGACAACACAACACACGCTTCAATATGATTTTTAGCTTTTTTGAGGCCATGTCTTTTGGATTGTTTCGCTAAGTGAAATTAAAATTCCAACTGCATGTTATTTTTTAACTAGCAGTTACCATCTTGTCTCTTTATCAATTCAAGTAAACATACAAAATTATTTTGTGCCATTTTTACATTGCAGCCTACGGTACTTGAATCATCACCTACAAATGTCATTATTCGCTGATGTAGTGCACCTTTTAGTAGGGATTGGTTATTGGTTCAAGCCTTGGCTCTTGCATCTGTTCCATTTATAACCCGCTGTAGATTTTGTGTTGTGGATCATGGTTAATGTGATCATTGGCTCCTACCCAAATTTAAATTGAGCCGTTTGACCTGGCAATGTCTTATTTTAACACATGCAACTACATCTACGACATAGTAATTAGGCTTCTTTCATGCCACACTTTCACAACTCATGCATATGAACATAAGGTGGCAGGTGTCAGATGAAAGCTACTATATTTCTCATTTACCCTGTGAAATCATTCATTTTTGTTGACCCTATATGTTTTATCCATACTACTCTATGGGCATTGAAATATTGTGCGTGAAACTTCACAGATGGGTTTTTGGGATGAAGCCATCATCAAAATTAAAACTTTATATACTTAAATTAAGGTTTATCCCCCTTTAAAAGTAATGTAGACATTCAACATTGGTACTTTGAATGGAAGGCACTAACACTAACAGCGAGTCTTTTTTATCATAAAATCTAAAAATATCCTTTGGAATCATATTTTTTGCCGATTCATACTTTAACATTTACCATGTGATAATAGTTCACTAGAAACCCTTATTTAAGTCATCTGTAGGGGCACTTGGTACTACAGTACAGGACAACCTTCTTGATCTCCCCCCCCCCCGCTTAACCTAAAAAGTTGAGATTTTTATATAACTGAACAGTTTAGCTTAATATAACTCTCTGCCAGATGTTCAGAGTTATTTCGTGCGCCGAGCGTGATGTGCGTCACCGGAAAGTGAATGCCTGATTGGATTGTTTGAATTAGGTTGGCCTCAGGCCTCCCCAATGGTTAATCGCGCA
>JAMKCH010028531.1:0-86037 GCA_023653785.1 Ophioderma brevispina | reverse complement strand
TTTTGGAAATTGAGGGCGCCCTCCTCAGGAAATCTCTGAGTCGGCCTTAATGACAAAGCTAGTCAGCAAGTTTGTGGATAACTATACACTGACAAGATTAATCCGATTTTGATAAAAGATGAAAGCCTGTTTCTTTTTCATTGTCGTCCTGAAATTTGAGCCCTCAAATCCATTTCATTCCTGGCATAAATAATGACTGCTCCCTAAAGCGGTTAGCTTGCGAAACATATCTGGAGGCTGTTGCACTTAGGTCTTTCTTGCACTGCTAAACTTGAAAGGACATCCAGATTTGTCCCATTTGTTTCTTCTGATTTCAAAAGAGTTACCTACTCACTCTAACACGTACACAGCTTTGTATATAACACTACTCTATAAAACACCTGAACTCCATGATATTTTATTTTGTAACATGATCTGAGCAGGAACCACTTAGAGTGAAAATTTGTCAATTTAATGCATCTTCATCTTGAGATTCTTATAAAGAAATCAATTTACTGCAATTGATTTTTACAAATTGAAACTTCTCATAAGATGCAAAGAAATCAATGTCTTATGAAATTAACCTGTTTTTGCAGTATTTGAATTGTGGTGTAGTTGTGGGTAATGTCTGATGTCTATCTGGGTAATGGTACTTATAAACTGCCACAATCAATTTCTGGTGTGAGTCGGCACTTATATAGTAACAGCTAAAAGAAGACAACATGAAAAAGCTGAAAGTGGGGGAAGTATTTGAGGTAGATGACATTGAAATGATCATTGCAATGTATCATAGCCACAGCTGTTTGAAAGTCTCATTTATGACAAAACCAGAATAAAACAAATAATGTCAATGTTGACACAGATCGATAACTGATTTTGGATATTCTACTAACTAAATCCAGTGCAAATTTTAAGAAATTTAATTGCCCGCAAACATAATTTGTATTGAAAAATCTAGTTTTACACAGATCTCTTTGGAGATTGGGTAATGGGGAGGGGGGGGGCAATATAGCATACCATTTGTGACCTTTGCAGGCCTATATGGCAAAATTGTTATAAAAATAAAAGTGATAATTTGAATATAGGCTAAATAGCGGTGCAGCAGCTATGATTGCCAAGATATGTTTGCTGATTTAAATGGCTGTTGTAAATCAAAACTTCTATTTCTTGTAAATGAGTTATAGGTTTGAAAGTCAACAGTCAAAGTTTGGCCACACTTTTTTTAAACTTTTTTTAGGCACTTCATTTCAAAGAGTTTGTTCACCTCACTGAGTTTTGTTTCCAGGCTTTTGTGTGAAGCTTGTATGTGATCTTAAATGTGTGCATGTATGCACATATTTTAGAGCAATTTATGATTTGAGACAACTTTCTTTGTAAATACTATTGAATTTGGATGTTGTGTTTCAGTGTTTTGATCAAATATTATATGATACAGAGAAGTGACAAAATATTTTTTTCTAATGGAAAATTATGTATGCATACATTTAGGTTTACAGTGATATTTTGTCTGATTATTTTTCCTTTTTTTGTGGGTGTTCGACCCTTTCAATTACCTTAATTTTTGTGGGGTAAGAATTCTTACGTTGACAATGGGTTATGTTGTGGCCAACATAAAATGAATTGTATAGTTATTTGTCATTCACGTAACCTTGTAGCAAATATCAAACCAGCGGAACCAACCCTCTATTGAAACTGGCTTGTACATTTTGGTGCAAGCCTAATGCACGTAATGTAAAAGTGGCTTTGTGGTATGAGTATTGATGTATTTTCTTTGTGTTAAGAATTATTGGCACTTCCAACCAAAGGGATTTCCACATGGGTTGCTATTTTTATCCCCCTGGCTTGAAAAGCAGAGGGGGATATTGCGAGGGTGCGAATGTCCGTATGTGTATGTGTGTGTTCCAATTTGGTTAGGTTTTGGTTAGGTTTTCGTTTTTCGCGTCTCCTTCAAAAAGTTTAAGTCCGATTTAAACCAGACTTGGGGTTAAGGTGCAATAGGGGTTCCTTCATGTGTGGATGATGTCAAAGGTCATGGACCAAGGTCAAAGGTCATCTGAGGTCATGTTCCAGACTGCCATCTTGCCAGGGGGATGACGCAAGTTTACTTGCTGTATTTTTTTTATAGATCTTATCAGAGGAGATAGTGTTATGTGTCACCAAGCTAATTAGAGTAAAGGATGAGACAGGGAAATTGGAATGCAAAGATGTTAATAGAGATAGTTTATTTAGTTATTGTCTGCATTGTAAAAGGATTAGGCCCATAATGGAATTCAATTCAATACCATTCAAACTAGCATACTTACTGATTATTTATCTAAATGCTTCCATGTACTCCCCTTATTCCATGATGGACAAACTTCTATTGTAGTTGTTAATTCAGTTCTTGTATTATTTATGTTTATTTCCAATTAACAACCAGTCTGTGAATTTGCTAATATAGAGAACAGCTATTGGTTAAAAGTGGAACCTACCCATTAGGTCATTACATCATCCTTCAAGATGATTGGTTGTATAATATTTGAGGAGGTATAAAGATAGTTGTAACATAATTGTTATCAGTTAGTTTTGAGTGACAGTCAGAAGAGAGTTAAGTGAGAGCTACAGTGTGTGTACAGGCAGTTAGTTAGAGTTCGGTAGTAGAGTTAGAATTTGACATGTACCGGTAAATAAAACAGTAAGGGTCGATACCCGTACCTCTCAGCTTTGTGTCTCTACTCATCATTTGAGCTAAGATCCCCTACACATAACCTCACGGTTATATATGTCACAAAAGAATAGTTATCATCTACAAATTGTATTCTCATTTCTATTTTCAAAATACAAAATGATCCCTGAAAATGAAATTATGGGCATATCCGACCAAACCGTTTTCCACATGGGTTGCTATTTTTCCAGATTGTATCAGAGGAGATAGTGTTATGTCACGAAAGAACAGTTATTATCATCTACAAATTGTATTCTCATTTTATTTTCAAAATATTTAAAAAAATTATCCCTCCAAAATTGGCGGCCACTTAGTCTGTAATTCTATATCATTACAAGCATACCACCCTGCTGGCTTAAAGAGACACTGATACATTTTGAATACAGGGCACCCTCAACTTTTGTCAACTTTTGAATGTTTGTATCACTTTTGCATGTGTTATCTCCTCACCTGAAATGAATAAATCAAAAACATGTGCAAATCAATTGATTTTGTAATAAAGCCATTTGGATGAAAAATCCCAATAGCATAGGTTGCACAACCAGAGGGTGTTTTGAACCAATCCCATAATGCATTGCAATGTGCCTATACTGTGCTGTACTAAACACATGTCAGTACTTAGGGATAAAAAGTGTTTTAATAACCACAGGACATTTCATAATCATGCTAAAAATTCCCTAAGTACTAACACTTTGTGGGCTAAAATGAGCATAAATTCCATAAAAAAGGGGCATAAGGTCCACTTTTTGATGACCTTTTGATTAAAAGGTCCATAATTTAGAGCAATATTGACAAGAAAGTCCAAATTTTGGTGGAGAAATTGTCAAAAAGTCAAAAAAAGGAACACTTTAGGGGGTTAGGTCAATTTTACCAAAAAAGGTCCACTTTTTCGAAGTCCCGCAGCCCCCCCCCCCCAAATAGATCACTGCATACGGCCATGGTCCAAGGTATGATTGTGCTTTGGACATTGCATCCTGGATTTATGATGGCAGGTGACATATTTACTGGAAGTGGAATAAATGTAGAGAGCTTCATACTTATGAAAAAGTGTTATAAAGTTGACATTTCATTTAGTTTCTAATATGGGGAATAGAGGATCGAGCTTGGCATGAGCTACCTAGGAAAAATTTCAGTACCTTACCTGTGGGTGGCGAAGGGCCTGCAAAAGGGTTGGTTCAAGAATTCCTTATTTGTTTCCTGGATCCACACCCCTACTGTGCAGGTTACATTGCGTTATTGATCTTTGAAACTTGGTTATTTACAGGTTGAATTCTCTGTGAAATTTTTGTTTGTGCAATGGCATTCAATGAACGTGGAGGTTTGGGGGAGGGAGATGTAAGACAAAGCTTATATATTCCATGTTGCTAAGGACACACCAAAAGATGGGTCTTATTAAATGCGATTGTTGTGAGTGTTTTACCCTCCCCCCCCGACTTATCTGGAAAGGAGTTATTTTGTTAATAATCAGAAATAGGCCTGTATTTTTCATTGTCTTTACTGACATTTCAAACCTCCACAAATCAAGTTTAAGTTAGTGACAAAACTTCTGTTTTATAATGGTCGACCATAAATATTAGCAGTGGTGAATAAGCATTGAATATGCCATTTTTGCGTATACCATCAAAACACATAGTTTGTTTCCCATAAAAACTTGGTGATGAGTCCTTGCATGGAAAAATGGTTGGGAATGCCCCTGTGGCTTACATGAAAAGGTGACAAACATTGCACCAGACAGGCACATTGTTATAAAAAATTCAAATTAAAATTAATCATAGAGTTTTTTTTTACTTTTTTTATTTTTATCTGTTTGTTTTCTTTCCTTTTATCCACCAGACTTCCATTTTACTAGAGGCAAAGATACGCTGTATATTCTGGTTGATTTCGCCATGGACAAAAGGTGCTACATATCTATACCGCAAATTTGTACACAAGACGCTTACCAAAAGAGCGCAGGTATTTGCAAAAACAATAGAGTGAATAGGAATTCCTTTGGATGGGGAACTACGTTTATCCTTTGGGAGCAGGCATTATTTACACAGGGGGGAAATGGAAGATTTCAACTTCGGCAAAATAATTTTATGTTACCCCTTTGCTTCTGTTTAAAAAACACCCCCACTCCTGCTGTTAAATAAATGACCCTCCCATAGAAGAAACATTTTGTGGTTCCCTAGGCTACCTTTCAAAAAGAGTTGAGATTTTGTCACCATCTGAACCTTAGACAAATTGTGACTACTTGCACATACACCTTAAGTTTTTAATGTATGTCCAATCTCAGACCATATAAAAAAACGGTTGTTCTTAGAGGGAGGTGTGGGTGTGATACCACCATTTTAAAACGGAATTCTGATGGCAAAATTTGGCTTTTGTCAGCAAAATTTTATTAATGTTAAAAAGATGTAGGTTGAATATTTGAATGAAGAGTAAATTAATTTTGTTACTGATTTTGACTGAAGATGTTTTGTAAATTACCCACATTGGAAATGCAATATGGGATCTAGTGATTAGAAGTCATAACCAGAAATGCATTTATTCCACTGTGTAGTGTCAAGAACTAAGTAAGTCTGGCTTGTAGGGAAAATCAGAAGTTCAGATGAAATGGGTCTTGCAGTGCCTACGCAGTGACTCAAACATGTGTAGTTTAGACATCTCAGTAACAGCATAAAAAACGACAAGCAAGTAGTAAATCTCATAAAAAACATAAACCTTGAAACATTTCCTTAGAAATTAAAGTGCAACGAGAGATTCCAAAAACAGTGGACCCGGCCAATAATGTCAACATTCTTATTTTGCTCTAATGGAAAAATTTCTATTAAATATAAAAAAAGAAAAATTAAAAAAAAAAAAAAAAAAACTTTGGTACAAAAATTGTGAAGATTTCTAATTACTATAGGACGGCAAAAATACTAAATCTAAGTCTATTTTTTATATAAAATTAAGTAGCATCAAAATTGCCTTTGTTTCACTTCCAAGGGCATTTCTGTAGCCAAATACAAGGTAAGAAATCTATTGGGTCTTATCTATATGAATCTCCATCTACAGAAGACCCAATATTGGAGACCCCAAAATTCTTGTTGCACTTTTTAAGGGATCTTGGAAAAAAAATCAAGGAATTAAAAAAAATAAAAAAAATCATTTTCAAAAGTTTTGCAAATGGACTTTTAAATGGGTGTCTGTTTCGATTTAAGCTACCATGTTTTTTTTTTCCTATACTTAATGCGAGATCCTAACACGCACGTACAACTCATAATTAAGCCCGCTGTTTGAAAGTCTCATTTATTATGGGACAAATACCAGAATAAAACAAAAATTATCATGGCGATCACTTTGACACTGATTGGAGTATTATACCACTAACTTCATCCTGTGAAATTTTACGCAATTTCATTGCGGGCAAAAATATGATTTTTCTTAAAAATCTAGTTTTTAACACGTCTCTCTATGGGGATTAAACATTTTAGAGGGCGCTATAAATCAGAATCCATGATTTTTGTAGGCCGATATGGCAAGATTCCCGCAATGGAGTTTTTTCTGATTTTGGCAGAGATAATAGCTTCTTGCACGGCACTACTTATAAAGTGATCAAAATGGTCGCCACTGCTTAAAATTGCTCTAAAATAAAAAGAGACAGTTTTTGCTTGGGTCAAACATCTTGTGTAAGAGTTTTGTTTGAGAGATGCGATAAAGCTTACCACAGTTTCCTATACACTGTGGAGCTACACAAAGTAAACAAAAAAAAAACGGCCTCATCCGCTGAAGACAAAGTTGAGTGAGCTCTAGCCCTGTGATGCATTTACAGGAATTGACCTTGTGTGAGCTGAGTAGCAGAAAGCATAACTCGGGTCAAAACCAGTGGGCCCTATTTTCTTAATACACTATGATGGACATTAATGACCTGTGCCATGGAATTGAGACTATCTTGGCTCATATTAATAGATTACTGTGCTAACATTATGGTTTAAAATAAAATAGCCTTTTCAGCTCACTTTACTGTCCGTCTGTCTGTCTGTTCCACTTGCCAAAATGTGTCTTGTTTCCAACCCTGGGCCATTGCAGCGAAAATCGGTGAGAAGACTGCTGACCAAAACCATATGGTGTTCACAGTTTTGGTCAAAGGTCACTTGCTGATTAAAGAGCATTCTTGAAATCTTAATTCCCCTTCTTGTGCAAAACAGATCAAAATTGTATAATCACCAAACTTGGTAAGAGGAACTGGTTGGTCCAAGGCCCATATGGGGTGTTACAGATTTTGGTCGATAATGTGGGCCTATTAAATGGGTATTCATTGGAATTTATATTTTTCTATGTTGCCAAACGCTTGGGCGGTGGTAGAAAAATTGCCTCTGAAGATCCTCTGACCGAAGGCCCATTATGGGTTCACAGATTTGGTCAAAGGTCATGGGGCCCAATTAAATGGATTCTTTGAAAATTTATACCTTCTTGTCCACAAATCCAATTGCCAATTCACCAAATGGGTCAGAAGAACCACGGACCCAAGGTCCATATGGGTTTTCACAGATTTGGGCAATGTCATGTTGTGGGCCAATTAAAGGCATTCTTTAAAAAATCTGTAAATTTTAATTTTAAAAAAGTAATCAGTTTTTATAATCACTAGACTTGTCCAGAAGAACTGCTGTCTAAGAGCCCATATTAATACTGCTGAGCTGCAGCACCATTGTGCTGCTCTTGTGTTCTTTGAAAGAAATGCATTCGGATTCTAAATGCAGGAAGCAATGATAACACATGGCCTTTTATCTGGTATAAACTCCGAAACAAGGTTAGAAGCAAATACTTTGATTGGGTACTCAAAGGGCCCCCCCCCCAAATAACCCAAAAATGTGGGGGGGGGGTCCCCCCGTTTTTTACCCCCCCCCCCCCCCGCCTTAAAAAAAATATTAGCCCATTAGCCAGCCTGTATCATGGGTAGTAGTTCTTAGAGGGACAAGTCAGGAATGTCCCCTTTTCTCCCTGTCTGTCCTGGTGGTGCCACCATACTGCCAATAATAATTAGGATTACGAAAGTGATGTATTTTAAGTTTATGTTTAATAGTCAATAAAAATATCAAGTTTATGCATGATGTCACCATTTGTAATTGAATTAAGGCATAGTTAATAGCCTGTTGGGTAGAGCTTCCTCTGTCCATTAGACTGTCATTTAATTGACCCTATTTGAATAATGTTTATTATTATTTATGGAAGCTACTGGTCTCCTTCTGGTCTGGTTCTGGCTAACCACAAAAAATTCCACATGGACTTAAAGATTTCATTGGTTTATAAGCGCTGCCAACAATGGGCGCTGTCTGAGTTGCTTAACCCGAAAAAAATGTTCCTTTTGTGATAGATTATAATTTAATATAATCTTTAATCTAATTTCCCAATGAATTATATGGCTTAACCCTAGTCTTACAGCCTTTTTTGTAACACATAAAACACCTCCTGGAATTCATTATAAGCACCCGATGCTTATGATGTTTTGATGCCAGTGGATAGCTATGGTCTTTCGATTGATTACCATAGAAGTACCCACCATACCTAGTATGTTTTTGACCGCAAGTTGGCAAAATTGACATTTCCTCAAGAAATAAGCGTAAATTCTTAATTTTGTACTGAAGGTGGGGTTTTCAGCTTCTACATGTGACCTAACAGCACAAAATAATAAGGGCTAAGCGGATTAGCCCTCAGTGTTTCACAAATGCACTACGATTGCTCCTTTTTGCAGAGTTGCTCAAATAGCCCCGTAGCCCCAAAAGTGTTTTGACCCTTGTACATAAACATAGTTTTAGAACCAGACTGTGTAGAATATTTTTTCAAATGTACCATAAAATATTCCAACCTCACCCCCATCAACTTTGACAGCATATTATAACCCCAGTGAAAATGATACAATCACATTTTTTCTGATAAAAAGAAGTGGCTCCAAATCAGTGCCCCGGGTGAAAGTTCGGGGGGGGGGTGATTGAGGTTCTTGGGTGTATTGTGTTGCCCATATTTTTAGACATGGGGTCGGCGGTGCGGAAAGTACGAGCGTGCATATTAACTTAGCTAGCCTAGTGATGTAGCACCGTGGGAAATGTTTGGTGCTCGCAGCAGCCATATAGATTGTGGTGTAAAACTACCAACAATGTTCAATTTCTCAAAAGGTTCTATATAGGTTCAGACCCAGTTGAGTGATGTTCTCGTAGAACAAAATTTCTGACACGCTGATGCAAATATCCATAGACCCCCTTCGCTTTTCGGAGATATTTGAGTTTATTTTTCATTTACACACATTCTTTATGGGCTCTGAATAACGTTAGTCCTCTCACTGCAATGACCACTTTAATCTACCTTTCGCAGCTGTGACACAGACTACACCGTGGGTACATACTTTCCACCCCGTAGACATGGGGTGTGTAGAACTGAGTTTTGTAAAAAATTGTGGTCTGCAAAACTAGTTGGGACCACAGTTATTGTGTTTGAAACACCATTCTGAGTTCTGGGTTGATTTTGTCCAGAATGGAGATTCGCACTGGTTGTAGCTGAGCTTGCTCAGAGCAACATTGTGTATGGTGTGGGAGAGTTGGGGTTATATAGTCACATTAACTCTTGTTACGAGACTGTACTCAGGTCATAAAAAGTAACCTCCACCCACCGTGGTTCATAAAACACAATTCACAATGACATTTGAAAAATTTGATCTTGACCAAGATTAAAAGTCAAGTAATATTTTAATACATAAATTAAACACGCAATTACACATTCAACAATGCCCAAATTATATTAATACTAACTTACCTAGTTAAAAAATCAAATTAAACACACACCTCATATAAATCATACCAGTTCTTTGTGGGGTGGCGCACCGGTCTCTTGTAGAATGCATGTCCACATAAATCTTGTGCGACACAATTCTTGCTGTACGTTCACTAGTTCGCGAAATCGCAAAGGCCTTTGGTCTGACGGCCGTTAATTTATAAACTCGTATACTTGGGAAAACACTGGAAGTCTACTGTCAGCTTGATTGTATAACATTTGTCCATACAGGTACTCAGTGCTGAAAGTGAATGTCACTGGTTACAGAAGCAATGTCCTGCTGGAATTTAATGTTAACCTTGTTTTTTCCAAAGGCACCAAATTTGCTGACGATTCTTGACAACTTTTCAGAATTATATAACAACATTGATTTTTATCAATCACATGTTATGAAATTTCTCCACCTTCTGTTTGAAAGGTCTACACTCGATGAAAACTCTTGTCAACTGGCAAAAAAGAATGACTTGCAACACAATTGTCCTTAAGCAAAATTTCCCATGATGCAACAAAACCTGCGAAGACAACACAAACGTTCGTCATCTTTCAGTTCGCTGAAACAAGTTTAAAGGAAGTCCACAAACTTCCACATCCTGCGCTCGAATGTTGTGACATAGCAATTACATCCAGTCTATTGTTCTCATCAACAGGTGTGCCATCTTGCTTCCTATAGGTTAACAAAGAGCCTCTGACACTCTTCAGAATGACGATGATAAAATACTAGTGATCATATTGGTCCTCTATAACTGCGGACGTCTTCTGACATGTTCTTCAGGATTTTCCAATCATCACACACAAGTCCATTTAGAACTAGGTCATCAGATAAGTCATGCTTATTGCATCAACACATTGCAAGTTTCATATTTCCAGTTTTCTCTCACTCATAATTTATATGATTAAATTTTAACATGATTGAATAATTAATATACAGAAATAATATAATTTAAATTTTTTTTTTTGGGGGGGGGTCCCTGCCACCCCTCCCCCCTTAAAAAGAAAGAAAGTTTGAATACAATGAAAACTTTCTTTGTCTGTACTTTTGGCTACATATGTAGCTGTGAGAGTTTGCATTTAGCTGACTCTTGAAAGGTCATCGGCAATTACATTGTACTTGCCTGTTCATATGTTTGATGTCAAGTTTTACCCTTGCCATGGTTAAACTCCATCTTGCAGTTCTCTGATGCTTGTTTCTCATTTTGTGGAGAAAGGTGAGGGGATTGTGGGTCCTTGTACAAATATTGGGTTGTTTGGGTGAGCTCAGGTCCACCTCAACTTGTTTTGTAAGGCTAGCAACAAGGCTAAACACGTCTTTTCAATGTTTTGAGTAATTTGCTGATCTTATTGGACTTTTCGAAAAGTAGCAATTGTGATCTCACCTTGGTCTTCAGTCTTCACCCTCTGTGCGATTACTGCACCGCATCCCACTCCTATCACTACCAGTAACTTGAACTGATTTCTGAAATCAGGTGCTGTCAGAACTGGCGAGCTCATGAGATGATGGCCTTAATTTTGTCAAATGCTTCTTGGCATGCATCAGACAAAACAAATTTGGATTCTTCTTGAGCAGGTTTGGTCATTGGATGCTGCAATAACCGAACGTTAGGAAAACAGTATTTCCTATTATCCAGCATCACCCAGAAATCTCCATCAGTTCTTTCCTGTTGGTAGTTGATGGAACCTTGTATATTGCCTCAACTTTTTGGCTTTGATTGGACTTGACCCTGCCCTTGACCACAATGTGGCCTAGATATGTTACTGTGGCACAACAAAATCACTCTTTGCTACATTGCCAGTTAAATTTGGGGGGGGGGGGATCAAATTTTGGGGGGGGGGGGCTTTTGACATTGTTTCTCAATTTGTGCATTGTTTTCCTTTGGTCTTCCCATGTCTCAGAGTACAATATCAAATCATCTATATTATCCTTCACAACCATCAAACCTCAGCATCACCTTGTTTACCAATCTTGGGAACGTACGGGAGCATTTTCAAGCAAATGGCATCACCTTTTACTGTCCATCCCATCTGGTGTTACAAACGCCGAAATTTCTTTTTCTTTGCTCTTCTCAGTGGAATTGCTAATCCCTTTAATAATCAAACTTGCTACAATTTTGCATGTCCAATCTTATCATACAATCATCAATTCTTGGTATCGGATACGATCTGTTTTGGATGTTAGATTTGTTGCCCGAAATCTTACACACGGGTATGACCCTCAGGTTTCGTACCATTACACACGGTCGACCAATCGCTGTGGCTGGGTTCGATTATTTGTTCTGTAAACATCTAATCTACTCTTGTTTCAAGATTTTGGCTTTTCATTTCAGGGTTCCATCCTATATGGGTGGTTTTTGATAGGATTAGCATCACCCACATCAAGTCATGATACACCACATTTTGTTTTGTAGGAACAATCTGAAAAACAATGATTACAAACTTGTCAATCCAAATTGGAAGTTCATTTCCGTTTTGAACTTGTCCAGTGACCTATTTTTTGTTTTCAAATTGGTGGCACCTCAGTTTGTAAGTTTGGGGTTGACAACCATTAAGGCATGTCATCTCCTGCTTTGGGGTTTTTTCCCTGAATATCAGGTACTCTTCCTCTTGTTGTAACATTTCACCTTGGTCGAAAATTGTCATGGCAACTGATTGGAAGTGTTGGTTTCAGCCCTGTCACATACTTTTCAGCATAGTAAGTTACACATTTGTCTTTGTTTTCGCCTACCTGGCGTTTTTGACAACATATTTTACATCACTGACCTTGGTTTCAACCTCATACGGACCACTGGTACTAGCTTGCAATGGATGTCCAAGACTTGTAAATAATCCAAAACTTTACTCCCTTTCTCAAACATTCTCTCCCTGGCCTTTTTATCATTCCACTGTTTCATTTTGGCTTGACTGTCTTCAAATTTCTCCATTTGCAATTTCACATGCCCTTGTCAATCTTGCTGAATCAGATCCATAGTCTAAGAGGGTTCAATTCACTGTCAGTTTTTGTAACCACTTTTCTTTGAGAAGTTGTAACGGTCCCTCGGACTTGATGTCCAAACCTAATTAAACGGGCTGAATCCGAGAGAGTTCTTGCACCGCTTCCCGCAGCAAACATAGATGATGTACTCCCTCATCCCATCCTTTGGATTTCGAACAAAAGGTTTTCAAATCATTCTTGCGATTTTTGTGAACCTTTCCAGTGCGCTTGACTCGGCTGATAGCAGAAAGATTTGTACATGTGAACCCCTAATTCATGCATAACTTGCTCAAATAGTCCGGACATGAAAATAGAACCTTGATCTGATTGGATTGACTTGGGCAGGCCAACTAGTGTAAGAACTTAGTTAATGCTTCACATCGTGTGCGCTTTGATATATCTCAGTGGAATCGCTTCGGGAAAGCGAGTTGATGCACACCGCATTATCGTCAACAAATACTGGTTTTCCCTGACTTAGTTTTTTTGGCAAAGGGCCTACACAATCATAATATTCTACTACTGAATGCTCCTCAAATGCTGGAATTGGTTTCAGTGGAGCTGTGGGGATTTTCTTCTGGAATTTGTTTTGCCTACTACCTAACCTGACATGTATGACATTATTTGCACTATTCAGTCATTATCTTTTTTTTTTTTTTCCCCCTGAGTGTGGGCCACAAATGATCAAAATTCTACATGCATTCTTACTACTCCCCAAGTGTTCCAGCCATTGTGTTATCATGTGGCAAGAACTACTTAACCCCCCAACCTTTATCTTTCTGATAATTTAGGTACAAACTATTTGATGTCAACTCCTCCGTCAGCTTCAGCCGAAACATCTGGAGCTCTATATTTTCTCATCAAAATCCTTCTCTTCTCTTCGAAAAAAGCACACAGGAACTTTTTGAGCTTCCCTTTTTGGGCAATGAACTTTCAATAACTTCAGTGAGTTTTGGATCTTTCCGCTGCTCCTCGATCAACTTGTTTTTTTGTGCGGGTCTAATTACAATCTCTAGACTTCACCTACTACTGACTGTCACATCAAAACTTGAGAAAATGTATCTCCAAATCCAGAAAGATTCATTTCTTTTCTTTTGGTTTCTTTTGGTGTTTTGTTTTGACTGTAGTTTTTCAACTACATCTTCTAAGCTCTTGTTAGATTTGTTTACTCATTAGCCTTGTAACAGCACAGGCCGGGAAAAATATTATTTTCCTCTTCATTTTCGTCTTTGACACAAGGCTTTGTGGACACATTGATCTGTTATTACTTAATCCAGCTAAATCATTTCCCAGTAGCATGGACACACAGGCGATGGCAAATTAGGCCTAACCCCTACAGTGACTGGTTCCAGAAAACTAGGTCTGTTTCAGTTAATTGGTGGAGTGGCACGTTTGAAAACTCCATCCCACCCCTTTAAGCAGTACAAAACATCATCTGGGTTGATGATTTGGTTCTGAAAAGGGGTTATGCATCTCCATAATTAAGTTGAGCACCACCTGTGTCACGCCTAATAGTAATTGGTTTGGGTTAGTTTCATCATCGGGGTTGGGGGAGCGAGACAAGATTTCTCTGGTAATGAAAAAGGTTTGAATTCTTCACTCACTTTCTCCCACAATGTTTTTGACATGTTTGTTTAGCCTTTACTTTTGTATATGCCTTTCTGGTACTATGCATGCATAAGGTTTCCCATGAAGTATCCAACACTGTGAACAGGTGCCCCTTTTCTTTTTGCAATCCGTACAAGTTGGTAGTGCATGGTCAGACTTCGAGGCCCTCCCTGAACTTGATTCAGATTTTTCACACATAGTTTTTGTACTATATCTCGAAATTTTGGTTTTTCCAACACTGTACGTAGGTGGAGGGGATGGCTTATCCTGCCACGGTTTTCTGTGGAAATTTGACTTTTCCGAGAATAGATCAATTTATGCCGTGATTGCATAATCAATCTGCGATTGTTGCTCTGCTTCTGCCTTTCTCTATTTTCAATTTTACTCTAGTCTCATCAAGGTGAGCCTTGATATCAGCATGTACAATGTTTGAATTCCTCTATCAAAATCATTTCTCAAACTCCCTAAATCTTTCTTTTCACACCTCCTTAGCGTCAACCAACGATCAAAGCAACTGTTCTTTTAGTGCGTGCAAATGCCACAATGTGGTCTGGTTGGTGTCTTTTTGGTACCCCTGAATTACTGTCTATAAGCCTCAGGTACTAGCTCAGGCTTTCATATGGCCCGGTTTACTTGAATCATAACCAGCACTTGCCTCAATAGACATGGCAGAGTATGCCTCACTTGTTTTGCCTACGAGAACACTCTATATTACAAAGTCCACCTTGGTTTTGGCCATTTTGAATTTGTGGCAATTTTCTCGAGTGCAGCTGAAACATTTATCAACTTCACTTTCCTGAAAGTTGGGTTACAAGCTATGTGAACGGGTTACAAACATCAAAAACCAGACTCATCGAAGATTCACTCTTTTCTTTGTGTTTGCAACTCCAATTCTTAGTGTCCAGTTTGCTTTCATATTTTCTTTTTGTCTAACCTCTGCCTGAATCTTTTGAGTCTCAATCTTTCCTTGTTATCAATTTTTAATTTTCTCTAACCTATCTTTTCCTCTTTCTCTCTTGAATCTTCATTTTCTCTATCTGTATGGCTACACTTTCATCCTCTACTGGGATCCTTTTCAGAAATGATTGAATCCCCAAACTTCTTTCGTCTAACCCATGTTTGGATGATCAAGTTCTTGACATTTTTGTTTCTTCCTCTCATATTGATTGCCACCTGGCCTCAATTATATTTGAAATTTTCCAAAAAGATCTACCTTTCTTATTTGGTCAAACACATCCCAGTCAGGCTTCTTCACAACTCTTGATCTTAATGCCATGTGATTCCAATAACAATATACAATGTAATTGTAAAGAATTAATTTAAACAACAATTTGGACAAGAACAGCATTTTTTCAAAACAATTTGTGCTACAAAAATTTTCTATCTAACGATTTTGTCTCCCGGACGAGCCCCAATTTCTGTTTTACGAGACGTACCCAAGTCAGAAAAGTAACCTCCCGTGCTTCATAAAACAATTCCATCACAATGACGATTTGGAAGAAGATTGACTTGACCAGATGTAAATCAAAGTAATGATTTTAATAATAAATTAATCACACGCAATATACACATGCAACAATCACAAATTTTATATATACTTCTTACCGATTAAAAAAATCAAATGAAACACACAACCTCATATAAATCATACAACATTTCCTTGTGGGGTGCGCAACCGGTCTCGTTGTAGAATCAGGTCCACATAAATCTTGGCGACACACTTCTTGCTGGTCCAGTTCAACTAGTTTCCGAAATCGCAAAATTCTTTTGTCTAGACCGCCGTTAATTTATACACTCTAGACTTGGAGAACCCTGGAAGTATAACGCAGCTTGGAGGTATAAACTTTGTCCAACAGGTACTCAGTTGCATTAAGGATGATGTCACTGGTACAGAATCAATGTCCTGCTGGAATTTTTATGTTACCTTTGTTTTTCCAAAGGCACCAAATTTAAGCAGCTCTGACAAATCTGACAACTTTTCAGAATTATAAACCTGAGTTTTATAATCAATGTTATGTAAGTTCTCCACCTTCTGTTTGAGAGGTCTAACTACGCGATGCAATCCTTGACACTGGCACAGAAGAATAACTTGCAACACATTTTGTCCTAGGGTCCTAAGCACACTTTCCCATGCTTCAACAAACATGCGAAGACAAGACAAACGTTTCGTCATCTTTTCATTTCGCTGAAACATGTTTTTAAAGGAGTCCACAATCTTCCACATCCTGCGTCGAAGTGTTTTTAAAATAGCAATTACACAAAGTCTATTGTTTATCAACAGGCGTGCAATCTTGCTTCCTATAGGTTACCAAGAACTCTGTCCACTTCTTAGAAGACGATGATAAGATCACTGTGATCATATGTCCTCTATACTGCGGACGTCGTCTGACATGTTCTTCAGGATGATTCACACACTAGTCCATTTAGAACTAGGTCAACCAGATTAAGTCATGCTTATTGCACACCACATTGCACGTTTCATATTTTCCAGTTCTTCCTCATCATAATTTATATGATTAAATTTTTTTAACACAGGATTAATTATATAATACAGAAAATAATATAATATTTGGGGGTCTGTCACCCTCTTCACATCTTACTTACTTCAGTTTGTATTGGTTCCTGGGGGCCTGAATGCCTTCCAATGCCCATGTGTAATTCACAGTGAAAACTCTTTTCACCCCCCCCCTTTCCAAGCACCATAAAATATACTGATTATATTCCAACATATATCCTCTATATCCAGTTCCATACACACACTTACAAATATCCCATAGGAATATTAACAAATTTTCAGCATCCTGCGATGTCTTGGAAAGCGTCAATCTTCTTATTTATTCTCGTTAGGCATCGTTCAAGTTTTTAAGGAATTGGCCGCAGTAATGTAATTACTCTGATCGCACTTAATTACGAGACCATAACCTATTTTATATATTTGGATCTTTTAATGGCTGCAGTGAACGTTTTCTGCAGTGAAGTTGCATCATTCTGTTTTAAAACCCCGAGGTCTACCACCTTTCTCTTACCGTATCTCCTAGTTTGCTCATTATATGATTTATACAAATATTGACTGCTCGCGAGGGAAAGGTGCATAATAATATCCGAGTGGATGGAGACCGTGACCTACTATTTCCCCGAGACCGATATAGTAGGCCCATGGGTGGCGGTCTCCATTCCACCGGTGAGGTATTTTGCACCATTTTTCACAGATATAAAAGCAATTCAATATTTGTTTTATGTAACATATAAAAATATTTCGTCATTTGGTGTACTTGCCAAGTCCTCGGGTTCGTCGAGATCAGCTGCCATCGCACTCAAGGTTTTAAAAATACCAATGCAGGGAAAAAAGTTCCCATAAAAATGAACTATTTCCTGGATGGGGGGAAATAGTAAGCTTTTTATGGTGGACTTTTTTCCGTCCTGTGAATTGGCGAACTAAGGTCTCAAATATTTTTATGTCACATGATATAGTATCCACCAATCAAATGACATATTCTTATGTGTTGTATAAAGCATGATATAAACAACCCTCTAAGTCTCAATCAAAATAGACCTGTGATTATCTGTACAAACCTTTAAGGTTTTCTACCATGTTTCAGTTTGGTAATTTGTTACTCCTGAATGCCCTTCATTGCCATGTGTAATGCCACAGTGAAAAATGTCACCCCCCCCTTTCCAAGCACCCATAAAATAATACTACTGATTATATTCCAACATATATCCTCTATATCAGTTCCATACACCACACATTACAAATTATCCCATAGGAATATTAGGTCATTGTGTCGTATATTGGGACACCTGATTTGTGGGAGGACCGGTACATAGGCACTAACTTATGGGTTTCGCAATAGTGCTACAAGATAAATAAGTGTCCAATCTCAGCAAAGTTTGGCTTATTTTAAACCCTATATTCTTCTTTTAAAAAAAGCATTATTTTTTCACATACGTTTTATCATTGTCTTTTTAATTAAGCAAAAATGATAACGAAGTAAACTGTGGAGGAGCCGCGGTGCAGGAGGCGGTGAAGCTCGTGTAAGGTCTATGGGAATTGGTTTTAAACATGCTTACTATTTCAAATGGTGTAAAATGCAAACAACTATGATATATGGAGATTTTTTCTCTGCAAGTTCCATACATATCTTAGTATAAAACCCAAGTACTTAAATCAAATTCAACCCGTATGTAATGATTAAATTAGCGTTGATTTAATTAAACAGGTAAAAAACAGCCTGCATGTAATGCGATTCGTTTTCAAACTACACAAAGCTATTACTAACAAAATCCCCCCCCCCCCCAATTAATCCCCCCCCCCCCATGCTTAATCAATCAATATACAGTTAAATTAAATGCCAAAACTAACTATTCAGTTTCCATATAAAATAAGGCCATATAATTAGTGACCGATGAACTAATTAATGTACTAATTAACTCCATTTGCCATTTGCTAGCCTACTCGGCATGTGAGACGATGGTCAGGATTTCATACTAAAAAAGAATACAAACAGATCAAGTTGCTGAAAAAAAGACATCAAATGAAGTACTGGTTCCAATAGCAAGTATATATGTTGGATTGATGTTCAAGATTTCAAAGGCCATTACATGTATTACTATCACACATCAATCATGATGACATAATTTGTTTTATAGAGACATATAACCCATATTATTTTGAACACCACCCTGTATCGTGTTTCACATTTGAAAGTGTATGGTATCTGAAAACTGTAATACTTAAATAATTAACTGATCAAAATTTTGTACAATTAAAGGAACCTCAGCCCAACATATGTCTGATGTAAGTTACAAAATGTACAAAGCCTATAAAAAATATGTAACATAAATCTGGGAGTCATTACAAGTGCTATCTACAATTTCATACCCACCCTGTACAAAAACACTTGTACCTGTCCAGATCTTGTTATGATTCCTTTCTGAAGATTTCCAGCAAGTACCAATGTGTCTTACTGTTTTATAGGATCAATTTTGTACTTCTTCATAAACGCATGTTATTTTCACAAAAAATGGTGTCCATTTTGGCCACCCTGTATGTCACTTGTCCAAAGCTGATTATTCCAAATTTTTATGTTTGAAAGCCTATGTTCTGCCTGTAAGAATATATAATAATCTTGCAGGTACTACTGTCTTCAAATTTATCAGGTAAAATTTAAGTGAAAAAACTGTGTTTTTGGTTTGCACCCTATGTTTTCTCGCACCCTGTATATCAATGTCAACATTGCAAATAATGGAGTCCTTACACCTTCAGCTTTCAGAAAATGTATGGGTTACTATATTGTGTTACACATTTTAATGATATACTAGCAAAATAGAAATTGATGAAGTTACTTGATTTCTATGATGTAACGTAGGGTGTCCCACTATACGACACATGGTACCATTAACAAATTTTCAGCATCGCGATGTCTTGGAAGCGTCAAAATCTTCTTATTTATTCTCGCTATGGCATCTGTTTCAAGTTTTAAGGGAAATGGGCCCGCATTTATTTGTAATTACTTGATAGACATTATTATCAGACCATAACTATGTATATTTGGAGTTTTATGGCTGCAGTGACAGTTCTGCAGTGAAGTATGCATCATTTCTGTTTTAAAACCCGAGGTCTACCACATTTCTTAAAGGGATCTCTGAATGGCTCATTATATGATATTATACAAGTATTGCTGCTCATGTGGGAAATGGTGCAAATAACTACCCGAGGTGGCTGAAGACCGTGAGCCTACTATTCCCGAGACCGAATATAGTACGGCCACGTTCTCCAGTCACCGAGGGGAGTTATTTTGAAACAACATTTTCACAGATAAAAGCATCAATATTTGTTTGATGTAACATATAAAAAATATTTCTGTCATTTGGTGTAACTTGCCAAGTCTCGTCGAGATCAGCTTCGGATGCATCGCAATCAAGGCTGTCAAGATCCAATTGCAGGGAAAAAAGTCCCATAAAAATGAAAAACTATTTCCCTGTATGGGGGGAAATAGTACTTTTCTGGGCCTTTTTTACCCTCCTTGAAATTTTGGGAACTAGTCTCAAATAACTTAGGTTCACATGATTCTATGTACCACCAATCAATAACACATATTCTAGTGATATATCAAGCATTATATAACCTCTAATTAAGCAATCAAATAGACTGTGATATAGTCTGTACACTTTAAGGTGTTCTTACCAATGTTTCGTCATTGGCTAGATACTCCAAATAACCCAATGTACAACCAATCAAATGCCCAGTAGACCTCAGGGGGTTAAAGGGTGAGTTCATTACTTCATCGGCAGATGTCTGCTGATGCATGAACTACGCGTTGCGTGAAAAGCATTGTTTGAAGACTAGTCTCAACATACAGGCCGGTAAACTTTCCATATAGAAGTCCCATGGATGCAAATGAAGTACTGAACTGCCATTCATTCTTCTGTCAAGCGCTACTGCACAAACTCATACCGCCCATGCGGAATCAATTGTAATACTCAATTTGCATCCATGGGACTTCTATATGAAAGGGCGTCTACCCAGATGTCTGCCAATGAAGTATAACCCATCATCCCTTATCAGTCTTTTTCTGTTCAAGGAATTAAGAAGTGTTTGAAAGGAAACGTAAGTAAAGTGTAATTATAAATTCATTTTTTTTTGTACTGACAGAAATTAAGAGAAATTTGTGTCATCCTTGTGAAGCCTAGATGAATTCCATCAAAATCAAGCCATGTGTGGAGTAAATCCATAGACCCCATTAACGCTCTGCATACTTTTGAAATTATATGGAGTAACCAAACTTTGGTTGAAAGCATGGTAAAATGGTATATAGTGGTATGTAAGTCTCAAATTTGGGTATACCTCTTTGTCTTGCCTGAACATGTACAGGAAGAGATCCATGGAGCCCTCTGTGAGCTCCGGCATTTCGAGGTCAAGGTCAAAATGGGGCAAAGTTCAAACCGCAGTAAAGTTCAAACAGCTTATAGACAAAAATAGCTGTGCCACTATTTTGGTGAAACGTACAAGCTTAGATATCTAAATCCCCCATATGAATAATTGTTTTTTTTACCAGTGCATAACCATGAGTTCAAATCCAGTGATTGATCCAATTCGACAGATCTGCATTGACAATGATTTATGGCATTGTTAAACTTTCGCTATTGGGAGCTGTGCTGTGATTAACTCATTATACAAATAAATATTTAGATTTATAATGAACTGATATCCTTTTTCTTCTTTCTCTGAAAATGCAAGTGGGTGCATTTTGTAAAGTTTAACAGTTGCACGAAACAGAACCGCCATCTGAAAATTATCCGGCATTGAACAAGTATTGGCACCCCCCTTAGATAGAACCCTTTAGTATGAACATGCATCAATAGAGATGCCCAATTTCAGATTTTATCAGAATTCAGATTTTTTTAAAATTTACTCACAAATTCCCAGTTTTATTTTTTTCAGCCTGTTTGGGTCATTTTTACCCCAATTTACGCGCTTTTCTCAGATTTTTTTTGGGTAACACTCACTGGCATCTCGCTGCATCAAACCTTCCCAAAATTAAACTGTATACTAGAGTGTTGGCCTGACTTCTTGATGCCTAGCAGTTTGCCTTTGATGAAGATCTGCTAAGATCGAAACATCAGTCCCACACTCTAGTATACAGATGTACCTACCATGCTATTTTTGTGGAGAACATTTGTAACACGTTAATTTATTTTTGCAATAAGTAACTGCTTTCAAATGTTTGTTTATTGATTGTGATAGATTAAAAAGGTCAGGGTTTAATTGCTTGAATCCAACTAGACATTCCTACAGTAAATTAACTTTCTGGCTGGAAATTTTTTGCGGGTCAAATGATATGACGGGCAATACGTTCATCCTTTTGGACCTTATCAAAAAACATTTACAAGACTTGCTCCAAGAAATAAATGATTTATGAACTTGCTTAGAGGGAATTTCCGGTAGGATTTGTAGATATTTTGATCATGAGGTTGCGTGGTAGGGGACTTGGAACAGCAAAGACTCTATGAAAAATAATCTCTGGGCTAAAATTGGTTGTTCCATTTGAACCCTCCTGCATGGTGGAGGATATAGGAAAGTCTTTCACGGGGAGAGAATATCAAATTGAAATAGTTATGGTAAAACATTTATGTGGCAAACAAGTCATCGGTGGGGTGGGGGGGGGAGAGGGAAGTGAGAAAGAGGAAAAGGAGAGAGCTTACCTACCACTTCTAATTAAAACACGGCAAGTTGAGCTACGTTTCATAAAATCCCGACCTAATCGATCAATCGACTAAACCGCATTTGGCTTTGGACACAAGCTTTTCTAACACACAAGCTCAGTGTTTTGTTGACGAACCAAATCCATGAATCACGTATTCGCATGCGAGTTGACTGACCCAAAATTCTGGCAAGATTGTCAATTTTGATGGTCAAAATTCTGAGTGTGTCAATGCTACGCTAAAACAAGTGCTTTAAAACAAGCCACACAGTTGTCCGATTGACAACAACATTGTACAGGAACCTATTTATGATGAAATACCTCGAACGACCTCTAAAAAGTCCTATAAATATATCTTAAGAATAAGTTCTGCTGTAAACGTTATAACTTCTCCGAAAATTTGGCGATTTTTTGAAATTTACGTTTTGTTTGAAATTAAATGGCAATTTTCTTTATCAAGAATTTCAACTTGAAACACAATGGTCAAAGGTCACCCTGGTAGGCTACCAGAAGAGCGGTCTTACCTTCATCAAGACAGGGTCGGACAACCAGTACTCCATTTGTGAAGAGATTCTCCTGTGGCGATCCAAGCGAATCAATGTACTGTGCCTCAGAAATCGCGCCTCAAAAAGGGAGACTCGTGTGGCTTTTTCACACTGGGCCGCACAAAAGCATTGTGAAAAGTGGCCATCAATTTGTAAAGGGATGAACTTGGTGAGCTCTCCACCATTTATTCTCACCTTGGATATCAAAATTTTTTTTTTTGTAAAAGAATTAGTACATAGGATAACTTACATTGAAAAATACCACTCCCTCTGTGGAAGATGTAGGTAGTCTTTCACAGGGTGAGTATGGATATCCAAATTGAATAGCCCATAGGAGCATCAACTTAACAATTGAAAAACACACTCCCTCTGTGGAAGATTTAGGTTAATAAATATTCTACAGGGGAGTATGGATATAAAGTAGAATAGACCATAATAAACTTCATTGAAATACACACTCCTCTCTGTGGAACATTTAAGTAAAGCCTCGAATCGGGAGTATGAATTTCCACGGAATAGCTAATAGCGAAGGGCTTGTTCACCAGACAGGAGCTGTGTTACCTCTCTGTCAGATGACAATGATGATAGTGTGGTGGTCAATACTGTTACAAGGAAAGGGCTTTATATTATCACTGCTAGTTGTCAGCACTTGTCGGTATGAAGATGTCAGGTTTAAACTAAGTCATCAGCCAACTTGACCCCGTACACACTATCAAATCTCTTAATTCAACTACGCCACGTAACGAAGATTAAAAAATTGACAAGTATAGTTGTTCGCTCTTCCTTATTTCAACGAAGATAATTTTGCTTAATTCAACGAAGGACAAATCAGCTTCTTCAATTAAGGGGAATAGTTATTTCGATTAAGAGAGTACTAGTGTGTACACACACTTAGTTGAATTAAGAGGTGATGTGATTGGTTGTCATTACCACGGCCATAATTTCCAGTAGGAACACTTGTTTCAATCTTGGTTAGTTTTCTACTAGTGTGTACGCACAGGTGATCTTAAATTAGTATAGTGTGTACGCACGCTTTATAAACAATCAAGCATTACCTCTATCTCCTTCTGTCGAAATAAGAAGTATTTTGCAGTTGTGTACGGGGGGTCTTTTTCAAGATTTTGGGAGCACTCTCCCCAGTTCAGTCAAACAGATGGGGGTGATGGGTGATGATATTTAACAAATCCGGGCCCTCGGTGCGGTCAAGAAATCCCAATTTAGAGGTCGCCATGGTTTTAACACGTAAAAAGCGAAATCTGGACTAAAAAATACATTTGTATGTCATTGAGCAATTGGGAAAGGACCTCATGTCAGCTGATTTGTGTGTGTCAAACATTAGCATACACCCTTTTGGTACACTTTCTACTGTAGCTTTTTAGTGGGCAGTGATGGTATTCAAGTTTATCATATTCTGTATGTTATTACATTGAGACAGTGGGTGGATCTTAGGTGAGGTAACAGTTGAGGAGGTCAAAAGTCATTCAGGGTCACCTGATACTCTTGCTATAATTCTTGACAGTAGAACATAGCCCCACTTTCCCCGCCCAAAGGCACCACTGTCGTGTGGGCCATTTGGGTTTCAAGGTCATACAATCAAAAATAAAACTAAATTGGGTTTCTCCTGCTTCAAATTTGGAATATACGGGCTCTTAAACAAGTATAAAGTAAGTAAAACAAGACAATTTTTCAGGATTTAGATTTTGGTCAATTTTATGACTTTCTTTTTTGGCACTCAGAGTGGCCAATAGTTGGCGTTTGTTGTTAGAATCCTTAATTTACGAGACGAAATGAAAGAAAATTCGGTTATGTGGTTGTTTCTCGTGAAATGCGGACACTTAATTGTAGACAGCTTAAAATCCTCTAGAGACAGGAAAGACAACAACATGGAGGCAAAACATAAATAAATAGTAATTTCATTCTGAATGATATCTATAAGCTGACATTTATAGACGGGCTGTTGTACAGATTAAATTATGTCTGCATGCCATTCTGCATTGAGAATTCAGAATGGGAGCATGGACGTATTGAATTAAAGCAGCTTTTAGGGAGCGGTCATTATTTATGCCAGGGGGAATGGAGCCTTTTTTGTAAAAAAGTTTGCATTCCCTTTGCTTCCATTCAAAAACTGTGCATTCCCCTTATTTTAAATAAAATGACCACATTTAAAAGTTCATCTTCCTCCCTTGCTCCTTAATGAAAAATTTTATGTCCCACCTTGCTCACAATTTTTTGGGGGGATTCCCTTCTCAAATCTTCCACCCCTGGCATAAATAATGACTCCTTCCTAAGTGCCTGCTGGGAGGAGTGTGCTCTGTGAAACATTTTATGTAATTGAATTAACATATGTAAAAGAAACCGAACTTCAACTAGTGATGTGCATGTGCCGACTGTACTTCCACCATGGGGTACTTGGTGATTGAAACTAGTGTTGAAACAGGACTGGTGATGATTAGTACATTAAAATGATGAGTTATTGATTACTGCTAAGGATTATAAACTATTTTAAGACATGACATTGGCATATGAAAACTTACGGGGCCATTTTCAGATCTGTACCCTCATTCCTTAACTTGTCTCAAAAGTGAGGTGTTGCCACCATCAGAACTTTGGCCCCCCCCACCAAGTATTATTTCTGAAGGGGTATGACTTGAGGATAGATTGCCACTTTTCAATTTTTGATCCTAGCTTGCTAATAAGGCTACCTAAGGCATTTCCATGTGTGTCCATAGTAGTTTTTGGAACCACTGGTATCAGTGCCTCTTGCCCCCCCCCTCCCCCAATACAGCTACTTTGGATGATCTGGCCGCCATAGTATGAGAATGATGGTTCAATGACCAGTGGTAAAATTTCTTTTTGACATTGGGAGGATGGGGTTGATGAAAAATTTATGAATGAACAGGTTGCTGTGAAAAAGATCATACTAGCACTGTGCCGCCGCGAAGCCTTGAAAATACACACCCCCTCCTCTGTGGAGGATTAGTAAAGTCTTCTGCAGGGCGTAGTTGGATATCAAATCGAATAGCCCATAGATAACTGCAATTGAAATACACAATCCCTCGTGGGTTAAGATTTTGGTAAAGTCTTCTACAGGGGAGGTATGGATATCAAATAGAGTACCCATAGGATTAATCTTATATGAAATACACACTCCGTGTGAACGATTTAGGTGAAGTCTACTACATGTGGAGTATGGAATCAAAGTAGCCATAGGTAACTACATTGAAATACACACTCCCCTATGTGGAAGATTGAGGTAAGTCTTATAACGGGCGAGTATGGAATCAAATAGAATAGCACTAGGATACTTACATTGAAATACCCCCCCCCCCCCCCCCATGAACGATTTAGGTAGTCTTGTAGTAGGTACATTCGTAACAATGTCACCTTTTTATATTCACTTGCAGGAAAATCGATGACTACTTAGCCAAGCTAGTGACAAGGGACTCAAAGCAATCAAGAAGGTTGGTCAAAATGGACTGACGCTTGCAGCCAATGCCGTCATGCAGTCGGCTATGAAGGTAAAGCAAAAAGGAGAAATGAATGTTTGCTTTAAGGATATTTTCATTAAGGTTTGATTAGAATTAAGAGGCAAGTCTTATAGCATAGCCAAGTTGTTAGATATTGGACTGATACATGCTGTTAAAGGCACTATCAGTGATTTGCTAAATCAGAAAATAGAAAAAATTGTAAAAAATCAGATTTTTGCATGTCTGTAACAAGAATAGGTATCCTAAAGTTATAAGCTCAAAAGCAACCTAATAAAAACAGAATCACATATTTAAGTCATTACTGTCCTTACGGACATTTACTACAACACATAATTCAATGGAAATCCATATCTTTGACCACTACTGTTTTCTTTTCTGTCAATTTTTCAATTGTAAAAATAACTTAGAGAATTCTACAGACCTATCCTTCTTTTTTAAGCTATTCCTGCAAATTTCAAATATTTTGACTCTTTTGGGTGAATCACTGATTGGCTTTAATATTGTCATGCAGTCTGCTATGTAGACTGAGTAGAGAAAGAAAATGGGCAATAGATGTTTAAGGGGATGCTTAATCTTACAGTAGATGAAGTATATGTAGTTGAGTACTTGAATATATTTTATTACTTTATATTGAATATATTTTATCATTCCCTGGAATCATTCATTTCTTAATGTGCTTCATTCAGAGAGATACTATTATCATAACTTCTAACTCTTGCTGGTAAAAAAGACTGCCTCTTGAAGAATAAATTTATGTCAAACAAAGGATACATGTAATGAATTCATGTGGTTGTATTTTCTCTGTTCAGGAAACTTCAGGGAATGATGTGACCCCTTAAAAGGCCATTTCATGATCCACAATGCTCTATTTTCCACTGACTCAAGGAAAGATTTGAGTTATCCTAATTTTGCATGGCAGCACACAGATGTAGCTAAGACCTTGTTACACTCACATGACAAATGTTCTCATTCTAAGAAAATGGATGTGATATAATCCTGAAATGCAAAGGAAATCAGCAGGGCCTCATGCACCTTGGATATTGATCAGTTATTGAGCCGATTAAATCATTGGGCATGTCAACAAAATTATACTAAAAAATTGCGCCTTTTGCCCTCCTTTCAACATGGCCCCTGACTATTTTTGATTCCATTATGTCCCCGCTTTTCTGTACCATTTCGTGTGAAACATCATTGCCACATGGTTTCAAGCATTCGCTCAACTTGGGTTTAAACTTTCAGCGGCCGTTGAACCCACATGTAATGAATTGTGTTGGGAAACCAGTAATCAGTCAAGTAGAGAAAATGCTTTCCAAGCTTTGAAAAAACGCAACAAAATGGAACGTGTTAACATTTTTGCAGGTGTAGAACATGAAATTTTCTGTTGCTTGGAACAAATGATTGAGAAGCAAGCTCTGAAGAAGGTGGGAAATTCTGCAGTAATTTCGATCTTAAGGACACTTTTTAATATAGTGGAATGGAATGAAATATTTTGTAACATTATGTTCTCTTGTACTCTTGTAGACAATACACATTACTCGTCAGATCTTTAAACTAATGGAAAACAGTTACTAGGCTAAAATGGCCTTTATACTTACTAAAATGGTGTTTTGATACTTTTAGTCGTTTGAAAAAAAGTAAAAATTTGTTTTTTTCTGTTTTTACAAAAAAAATGGTCTAAAAATGAAAAAAGGTCTAAAAAATATTAAAAAAAAGATGGGGTACCATATGTCATGTAGTCTTTCCCCAAATATCTCTGGGTTTTCAATTTTCATCTGAGACAACTTGGATATTAGAATTGTAAAGGTTTTCCCAGCCATGGAAAATGGGGGGAGGAGGGATGACAATAAAATGGCTTTAAAATTGGTTTTGTATCAAAATGGCATCAGGGATGTAAGTGTTCCGGATTTATCAGATTTCGGCTTTTTAGGAACCCCAATTTTTTTCCGAGATTTTTTCTTGAAGCTAGAAAAATCTGGACATAAAAAAATTAAAAAAGCTTACTAAATAACAAAATAAATGAAACGTGTAGTTCAACCCTTGCTTCCTAGGAAAATACATAATTAGAGGGCGTATATCTCGGGTCAACGTGGTAGTGTCTAGGTCCGCCGTTTGAGTGTGCGGTGTATTCTAATAGCACTTTAGAAATCGCAACTCGTGGTCGAGTTAGTATCAAGTGGATTAGAATTTTACAACTTTTGTGTATCGCATGTGTGTTCACGGTGCAGAAAAATATAAATTTGAGCTTTTAAACATTCAATTCCATGAATTGATGGTATTGCTTCGAGAGCGGCGTGTTGTAATGTCGGCTCGTAGTTTTCTACTAGTCGGGCGTTTTATTTTGCATTTCGACAAAAAGTGCTAGTGGGCGTAAGACACAGGGCGGAATCTCGTGTTGGGCTGATTTTTTAAATTTCAGTGACGGTAGTCAGTTTGGGTCACTTTTGTTCTTGTTGTCAAGTTTTGGACATCATTTGATGCCGCGCTTGTCGTCCTTCTTACTGAATGCTATTGGTTATGGTGCACCTATTAACCCGGTTCTAGTGGGGTTCTTCAGGCGAAAATGAAATGGTATGTTACCATAGCTACCAAGGGTTACCAGGGACTGAGGTCAAACACAAGTGCGTCATTTGACTTGAGTAGATTTAGTGTAAACAACCCCTGGATGAGGTTGCCCGACCATTAATCGAGAGACACAAAAGAGTCTGTTTTACTTGGAGATCAAGACTTGATCGTGGATGTTAAAAACTAGGGTATTTTGCAACCCAAGTCTCAAAGAATATTTCAGCATAAGGTACGTAGAGAGACCCAATTTGCTACTTTAGAACGGCAAAAATGTCAAATCCGTACCTTAGCAAATTTGGTATAGTCCTTTGTTGAAGGCAAGCTTTTTTCCATTATGGCATTTAGTTAACATGTATGCATAATGGTTTACGGATAGAGGGATGAAAAGGTTGGGTTGTTGGTTTCACAGGCAAAGTGTCGAATTTTTATTTTTTGTATATTGGTTATATTTTGGAGGGTGTGAGACAACATATCTTGGTGTACGTGAGAAACGTATCTGGTTGTCATTTTAAGTTTCTGTTGGCTGTTCGACTGAAGGACATTGCGGGCTGTTTCCTCTAAACGAGTGTACCCACACGTGACCGTTTTAAGGCCCCTTGGAACTGTTGAAAGCATGCCGGTCTGGATTTATAAGTGGTCCTTGACAGTTGAAGACACTTTAATATATTACATTTCAGATAAATATGTAAACAAAGAGGGTATTCAATTGGACAGCAGTGGACAACTGTGGAATATTTTTAACTAACATTTACACTTGCGATAATATATCTATTGCGAGTTGAGACGACAAACACGCTTGCCTTACTTTGAGGGTTTTAGAGATTACTTTTGTGTCGACGGTGCTCCACTAAAGGATTGGCCTAACATTCGACTTTACCTTTTAATATCCCGCTTCGTTGAAAAGCGGGAAATGTTGAAATAGTGGCGGTATAGGCATATCAATACTAAGCGGAAATTTGGAACCAATCTCCCAGAAATTCCTTACATTTTGACTAGGAATAATCCTAGTCAAAATTCCCTTACACTTTGACTGGGAATATCCTAAAACGTTCAACAAGAGTCAGGGAATTGTCATTAGTAATCCTTATTTGATCGAGGATATCCCTCAAAGTGGCTGAAACACACGAAATAATAGTCATTTTTTTTAAAACCCGACAAGTTGCTTGTACCGTATGCCATGAATATCTATATCCGTATTATGTGTTTACAAGCGTCACAGTATTGCTGTAAAGCGACTCATATACATTGTTAGAGAGCTTCTGCAATACAGAGCATTGTAAGGGCATTGCCGGGCAAAAAACCCCCCCCAACCCCCCCCCCCCCCCCCACTGGACGTGTGAATGTAAACTGCTTAGTGTACATTATGCCGATTACCTTCAAACGTATAGTCAAAAGAATCACTGACCCCAGATCTCCATGAGTACATAGAGTGGCCGCTTATGACCCTGTATGGCCTTGACCCATTTTGTCAATTAATAATAAATAATTCTGCAACTAAAATGCTATGACAAAACTAAAGGAACCATGGTAGGACTTTCTGTATGCGCAGAATGACCTCTAATGGTGGACCCATGTGCCCTTTTTACATCTGTGCCCTATGCTTACCTTTGACCCCATTGGTCAAAATCTATATTAAAAAGCGTTCAAAAAATGGCGAGATAATGCCGGAAAGACGTAAACCCCAAACCAAAAGTTGCAGTTTTGGCTTTTTCAATGGTCGCTGTGTGGTACAACAAAAGAATACATGTGTATTGATTGTACACATAGAGGTTTCCGACTGGATGAGCGAGCAAGCCTACTTGCAATATTGATTGTGGTCCGCGGTTCGTGTCCCAGGTACATGTAGTGCCCATTGAAAAAACCAAAAACTGCAATTTTTGGTTTGGGGGGTTTGCGTTATTCGGGCTTTCTAATTCAGCCCTTTCTGCACGTTTTTACAAGCCATGTATTAAAGAAAGAGGCAAGACCTAGGACAATAACATGTATATTTTGAAAACTTTCAAAATGGTAGGACTTTGACACAATACTGATGAAAAAATGTCGAGATTACTTTTTGTGCCAGGTGTAACCGCATAACACGGCCCCAATTACGCGGTGCTTCAATTACAGAGGATCTATATTACCCGGATCTACAAAAAAGTAAAATGGCAGCTTCCACGGTGATTCGTCGTTTGGAGTATATTCAACTGCTTTATTTTGGATTAAAACATAACATAGGTAAGTACAAACAACATTTTATGGTTTAAGATGATATTTGTGATCGAATGCAAAAGCCGGGTAACCCATTACGAACGATTCTGGTGCAAGAATGCATTTCAGTGGAAGCGCCAAATTCGGCAGGCGTTAACTTGTTATGACCGTGTAAAACGAACGAAAAATACAGACCGTGTAAGCGGATAGGAAATTAAACGGTAACTCCCAGTCTATTTCTGACATCGTGTTTCTCCCGACTTTCGGATGGGACCAGCACAGCAATATTTTCATATTTAACCCATTTAACGCTATAGGTATGCTGTGTCAAAGTCAAGTGTTAACAAATTAACTCCAGTGGTAAAAGGGACGGCCTACCAAGATAAGGAACTGTTGTGATTGCTGTTGGCCTTTTAATATTGTTCCATCATTGCTATTAATGCAAAAGTGTTAAGTTATAATTATTTTAGTGCTTTGTTGTGGACTTTGTTCCCCACTGACCGTTCCTAAACGAGGGGCTGTCAGACGGCGGAGCCCTGTCAATTTCTTTTTTTTTTTTTTTTTGGGAAAGCTTTATTTTAAAGAGCTCTATCTCAGTGATGCAGTTCAATGATTTGTAGATGGCTCCGGTTTTCAAGTTATGAGCATAAAGTGACTTTTTACTTCGACATTTTCATTTCAATTTTTTTAAATCTCCATATGGACTTGGTTCCTACTGACAGTTCCTTAAATGGGGGATGTCAGGACGGCGAAGCCCTGTCACTTTTTTTGGGAAGCTTTATTTTAAAGAGCTCTATATCATGATGCGTTCATTCCTTAACTATGTAGGTGGCTACGTTTTCAAGTTACGAACTTTTTCAAGTTGACTTTTACTTCCAACCTTTCAGGTCATTCTTTAAAAAACCAAATGACTTTAAGTTTCCTGTGACAGTTTCCTAAATGTGGAAGCTTCAATTGATCTTAAGAACAGTATCCATTGGCTGTATCCATCGTGAGGACCTAGGTATTACAATTAAATGCTCACTAATTCTCATCAAATCTCCCTGATTCAAGATCAAAATCTCCCTGATTCCAAAATCGCAATGTGGCAGCTCTGCCGGGGTAGAATTTCGTCGCTGTGTGGCGGAATCAGTCTTGATCCCAAAAACAAATTTTTGCGGGGGATCATGTAATTCACTACTGTGTTAGTTCTGGAAGGTTACGAGAATCAACATTGATGCACGCAAACCAGTTATGAGAAATCGTTGCGAGAATCGATTCTCGGATTCTCGCCGCCGAAATTCTAGCGTGCTTGCCAAGGTCATTCAGGGTCAGTTAGGATAACTTGGACGGGCGTGCTTGACGTATGGATATGAGTTTAAGTATGTGTGTGAGCATAATTTCACCGTACAGGTTTTGTGGTCACATTTCGAGGGGTCATTTTGGGGTCAAAGTCATTCAGGGGTCGTTTTCGGGTAGCTGGCCATTGCTTGTACGTATGGATGGAGTTTTGGTAGGTTGGTAGAGTTTCGCCGTACAAGTTTGTGGTCAAGTTTTCGAGGGGGGAGCCATTTTGGATTTTCAAAGGTCATCCAGGGGTCGTTACCGGGTAATTGGCCGTGCTTTGACATATTGCATATGAGTTTTGGTGATGTGGTAGAGTTTCACCGTCCAAGTTTTGTCACGTTTTTCGAGGGGTTATTTTGGGGTCAAAAGTCATGTAGTCAAAAATCAAAAGTCAAAGGAGGTCAAATGGGGGGGTTAAACTTTAGTATCCAGGAGAAATGGTGGTGGGGCGATGTGTTGATGACGGAAAATTTTATAGCTCATGACAAGGAAATCAGGGTCGTTCAAGGTCTAAAGGAAAACGCAAAAACCCGGAGGGTCATTAAGCCAAAGTGCTTCGCCAAAACACAGGTGTGGCCAAATCCAAGGGACCGCCTCAGTAAAATACTGATAAAGGAACCCACCGGTCCCGAACTCTTATGGTATGCACAGAAAGATGCCCTCTTATGGCCCATAATATGGACCTTTTGACCTCCCATGACCATACTTGACCTTTGACCCCAACATATCAAACATTCTTCCAAGTTGTATAGCCACAAAACTGAATCAAGATAACCACTGGCCATAACCCATGGGCTATAGGTCCAGTGACATGAATTGTAATGACCCTACATGACATATGGACCCACAACTATTGCACTCCCTAACCATCCCAATTGATGGTTACTGCATCAATGATGCACTCGTTTAAAATACAAAAATGGGGAGTTATCGAACTGCAAACATAACGGAATTGATGCTGAGGTCAGGTAGGACACGTGGGAAAGTGGAATTGGATTGAAGAAAAGGATTAGGACGGCTGTTTTTGTCGGACTCTGTTTCGGAAGATTTCAACATGTTATGCATGTTAATGTTATATGCCCTGGTGTATCCTACAATGCAAATTAAGTTATGGAAACGTCGGAGAGAAAGACGCAAGAAAATTAAATGATTCTGCAAATCATTGGAGTATTTTTCCTGAAAAGGTTTAAAACTTTTTAGTACTTAATATTGAAGGTTTTCTGTTAAAAATGCGTTAAAACAAGGGCAACCCCTGCAGGGGTTCTGCCCCTGCCCCCAGCGGGCCTAGGCACCCCCTGACCCTGGCCCATTTGGTAGGATTTTTTTCTTGGTCACTTAAATCCCTGGGATGGCATAGAAACTTACAGCATTGTGATAAAATTTTGCTATATTCCAATGGACATCTTTTACTTCTGAGGCTCTGTCAGCTGATGCCATTTGTTATACTGCTGGTCACTGGTAAATTAACAAAGCAGCCCTGATTGAACATCAACAATATTATTCACAGCTGGTGATGATAATCAATATATTACCAAATTTATGGCATTGTCGTTTTGGTAATGTTAATATTTGTTTCTGCTCAAATTAAATACTAATAAAATGAAAATTATTTTTGCCTTTAATTTATTAAAGTATGCCTATGCTGTCAGAATCTGCAGTAATGGTTTACTGAATTAACCTTTAGAATTAGATTTTTACATTTCAAAATTTAAGATATCAATTACATTGTGGTGAAAACTTGGATGGCAGAAGATGTATCATGTAGTGTGCACAGATACTGTCTATGTGACCTGCAATAGGGAAATACTTAGTACATCAATGTTACTAAAAATGGAGACTCAACTTGACCAAAATTTGCGAAAACCAAACTTGCCTAAAAATTGGAGATTTAGGTGTATTTTACAGCTTTTTATTATTATTATAATTGTTTAAAGGTGCGTGTTCCGATGTCTTTGGGCCCCCCTGATTACCCGGAAGTAGTATCGATTTTGATATCAGATGAAAGGCCGTATTTTTCTCATTGTCGTCCTGAAATATGAGCCCTCAAATCCATTTCATTCCCAAGATATAAACAAAAAAACGACGTTTTAGTGGTTAACCATTAATATTGCACAGTATTGATAGGGCTTTGCAAAATGCGTTATTGCGTCTACTATCAAAACCGCAAGTTTGTTTCCCACGGTACTTGATGGGGTGTATGGTGCAAGTGCCATGCTCTCATATCAAGTAGAGAACACCATACACATAAATCGGAACAACCACCTTTAATTTATAAAAAAAGTAAGACAAATCGATTTGTGCAAATTTTAACAAAGGGTGAGCAAGTTCATATATGTAAATTTTAAATTGTATCATTCAAAGTTAAATGTTGCCCCAAAATTTCAATATTTCCATTGCATTGGGGAGTTAGCAGATAAATCACCCACTGGGCCACCAAATTGCAAATTTAGCAATACTTTTTTTACATCAGGACCACAAATCAAACCCTGTGGGTCACTCAATATTGACTTGATACCTCCACAACTTATAAAATGCTCATAGTAACATTAAAGACACTATCAGTGATTTGCTAAATCAGCAAATCTAAAAAATCATCAAAAATCAGATTTTTTGCATGTATGTAACAAGTACAGGTATCCAAACATACCCTGCAAATGATAAGACCAGAAGCAAACCTAATAAGGACAGGATCGGAGATTTTAGTCATTATGTCCGAACGGACACTTACTACAAACACGTAATTGAATGGAGAATCGTTATCTTTGAACACTGCCGTTTTCTTCCTTTTCTGTCAATTCTACAACTGGAAAATGTAACTTATGAGAATTCTACAGACATCTCCTTCACTTGAAGCTATTCCTGCAAATTTCAAATATTTTTCAAATCACTGATAGTGTCTTAATAAAATCTGCATTCCATGGTGTTTAGTTGTTACATATCATAGCTAGCAGCACACAATTCATGATATTGAAAACCCGGGTTTGAAACATGTTAGGAATAGTCATTCATCTACACTGAACAACAATGTTGTACATTAGTTCTTTGATCATTTTCAAAGCTTTTTCATAACTTTCTCTTATTGTTTTTGTACATTGTTTGTTGTCTGTATTTTTGTGTATTCATTTTGATCCTAGGGAGTCACAGTGATTAGCAAACATTGGCCCAATTCCAAGGTCAGTCAGCACTTGTGCTAATCAGGTTGAAGATTTTACTCTAGTTAGATATACACCCCTCCTCCTTCTGCATCTTGAAGACACTTCATGATTGAAGCATGGTTTTTCTTTGTGTAGAATTCCCAAATCATGATTGATATAGAAACAACCTTTTTAATGAGCAGGTGGCTCTTGTCACAATGCCCCCCCCCCTTTGTCAGTGTTGCCATTTGGTAAAGTAACACAATGGAAAAAAATCCCTCCAGCTCAGGGGCAGCGCCAAGGTAAAATCATAGGAGGGCCGAAAATCATAGGAGAGGCAAAACATTACACCAGGGGTTCTCAATAGGTAGCCCATGGGCTAAATCCGGCCCGCCACCTTTGACTTTTGACCCTCGACTTGCTCAAAAATGTAAAGGGAAACATAAGAAATTCAGTTGTATTTGGCCCTCAAGTAGGGAACTTTTAAATACCGTATGTTCGGCGTTCTCTGGCTCCTCAGCTAATATAATTGCGAACCCCTGCATTACAGGATTACCTCATATAGGTAAAACCCTCATCTGTATACAATTTATTGCTTAAACCCCTTGTTTTTTCTTAATTTTGAAACTCTCAGGGGGGCAATGACCCCCCTTTTTTTTTTTTTTTTTTTTCGTTCTCTGGCTCCTCAGCTAATATAATTGCGAACCCCTGCATTACAGGATTACCTCATATAGGTAAAACCCATACTTTTTATACAATTTATTGCTTAAAGGTGCATTTCATGATTTCAGCAACTTCTGTTTTATTCATTGATCACTAGATATCCTTGAGAAAAACTTATTCTCAAAATTTGAGCTGATCCCGAGCTTGCGGTTTTGTGTTATGAGCAATTGCTCGTTTCCCACAGTCCCATAGGCTACTGTGCTGTAATTTCTGTCCATATACAGACAGAAAATACAAAATTGCGAATTTCTTACAGATGCAGCCGAATTTGCACGTAAGATTGGGTACACATGGATTACTAAGGCTAACGCTTCAGATGATATAAAAATCTCAACATTTTTTAGGTAATTCGGGGGAACGAGGCTGTGGATCACGAAATGCCCCTTTAAACCCCTTGTTTTTTCTTAATTTTGAAACTCTCAGGGGGGCAATGACCCCCCCGGCGCTGCAATTGCAGACACAATTTAAATGATTAAATATTCATTGGGTAGGCCATGGAATTGAATCCTCTCCTTTCGTCCGCAACTAAAGAAGAGTTTCATATGAGTCTTAGGCTTTGATAAGGTTATGGGGTAACAAGGTGGTAGATCTTGAAGTGTTTTTAAAAGGTTTAGCAGCGTCTTTTTTGAGCAACTTGCCATAGGTTTTGACTCAAATTCTTGACACATATCTGCAAATTTGAAATGCATAATTTGCATTCTTGAAAGTAAAGAAAATTGGAATTATGGTTCATGATATCAAAAGAATTGGCAAAATCTAAAAATGCTGTGTGTTTTAACATTTTCTGGATTTCTCATTTGGCTGCTGCTCAGTGGTGCCAAATTATGCAGACTTCACTGTTGTTGAATTTATTACTTTCCCTTTTGCCACAATGCAATGACAATGCCAGTAGATGATGCCACAAGCCTTTACTCAGTTTAATGAGAGAAAAACTCTTGATTCACAGAAGTTGTTGAACCCATGATATGCCCAATTTGTTCCCGATTTGCTGTTGTATCATTGCTCATAATACATGCAATTGTGGGAATGGGAAAGCTGTGAATTATTCATTATAAATGTGTAGCAACGGGCCCAAGTTGTTGATCTTTTAAGCCAGAGGTTTCAGGCACAAGTCCCAGTAACACTATTCTTAAATTGACTTATCGTTTAATTGTTCCAACTATAAACTCAAGAACTATTTATAATTGTCGTATATGCCTATTTTCCCCCCCCCCCAAGTTGTCCTGTTTGGTGAGAGCTTATTCTTGTGTTTTGCACCGTACTCCGCTCACTGTAGTAAAAGCCCCAGGGGTGTTCTCACTCTCACTTTTGGTTTGGGTAGGGATGTGCAGGCCGGGGTGTTTTGAAAACCACTACCCTACCCCAAAAATATAACCAAAAACACTGATGTGCTACGCATCCTTATACCTGCTTTGTTGGTGGTTTTTTTTGTGTGCAGCCCCAGAAAGCTGAGGAACTACTAACTGTTTAAAATGTATTTTTGAGCATTCTCGGCAGCACATCGTTTCCACTCCGTGGTTTGCATGTTTTCTTCATACTTGATTGACCATTGGCAAAATCACTTTCAACAGAAATGCAACCCTTTCAGATACCATTTAATAGTGATGCTTGCAAGAAAAAGAGACCGATCAATTGCCAAAAATCCGCTGAAAATGCACCCTTCTCCTCGCCGCACCATCCCGTACCCCCCCTTTCCCCAGAAGTGAAGCACTGCTTGATTAGCAATCTCCCAGAAAAGTCAACCCTCATAAAATGAACCATGTGGCATTAAATTTCACGAAAATTGAACACAAACCCATGGCAATGCAGAGAAAATTCAAATCCCTTGAATGGTAGTCACTCTCGATCTGCTCTCTCTGATTGGTTTAACCTGGGCATGGACAGAGCTTGGAGGCATAAAATGGAGCACGGATGATTTCTATTAACCAATCATGGGCCAAAATATAATCATGCTGCTTTAATTGGTTTATGGATAATGCCAATTGTAAATATCACATTTCTAATTTCCGACTCCTTGAATGCAGTGACTGGAAGGACCTGTTTTGTGGCTAATGATTTATTTTGGAAAATTTAAAATTCAGAATTATTCATTTGAAATGAACCACACCATTTAACTATGAAAATCGCATGTATTTTATTTCCGTATCCCTAAGGTCCTGGTATACAAATATATACTGACATGAGAGACTCTTGTTAAAACTATGGAACCGAGGTGACTGCAATAGTGCTTATTTTGCTGAGGGGCGCAGCCCCGAAGCAAAAGAGCACTAATGCAGTCACTCGAGGGACCATATTTTGAACAGGAGGCTCGAATAAAGGCATTAGCATATTTTGTTTATCTATTCATTCATATATTCATTGTCATTGGATTGGTTCAAGATTTTATAAAACATGAAGGTAAATTGAGATTTTGCCTAGCCTAGCCTAGCCTAGCCTACCAACATGACCCATTCCGGCAGTCAATACTTGCAGTGTTGTCGTCACCCTACGTACAGACTAAATCCCATCAAACATGGACAGGCGTTCTTCATCTGCTTTTTAGTGTTCCCACTTTCATGTCATTTTCTTGATCACTTAACAGCTGGAATCTTGGCTGTTTTGTAGTGTCCCCGTCCCTCACTCGGCCATTTCTCGCGTGTAATCCATGTTGAACAATTTTTTGTGATATCATGCAGTCACAGGGCTGACAATGTGCTAAAATTGGAAGCCGGAATAGTCTTTTTTGGACGCCGTAAATAGTTTCTTTTGGAGAGCCGTAAATAGTTCTTTTGAGAGCCTTAAATAGTTCTTTTGAGACCAATACAAATATTATAAAAAATTAAAAAAAAAGGTCCACTTTTAACCAATCACTGAACAATATATATGAATGCGTTATATACAATTATTTCCGGTAACCATAACCAACTCGTATTAGCCTGTAGCATCGTAATGGGAAAGTTTGTCAAAATAATTTTGGCAGATGAGATGGAAAAGTAAAAGTAGTAGTAGTAATCCAAATTTTAAATCCGGTTTTGTGTCCCCGTAAACGGGGGGGCCAGATTCACCTCCACTGGCAGTAACCGCCCTTACTCCTTCCTTCTCCATTTCAACCCGATTCAATGCATCCTTTCTCATCCTCCTCCACCCCACCTACGCCTCCTAAATAAATAAAATAAATGTCGACATTTTATAGCGCCTTTCACATGTATCAAAGCGCTTTACATTTATTCCCGCTGCCACTAGAATATGTCGGCTGCTTACAAATGCCCAAAGGCATACTCATGCCTTTGGGCAGCGCTCAATGGACAATATTCCTAGCACTCCCATTTTGCACCTGGTGGAGAGAGGCAAGGAGGTAAAGTGCCTTGCCCAAGTGCAACAACACATTGGCCTCAGCGGGACTCGAACCCAGACCTTTTGGTCTGAGTAGGTCGTTTAATCCACTGGACCACATGTGCCATACTCCCCCTACTCTCTACTTCTCCTCCTCCACTTGCTTCTTCCATGTCTTATTTGGACGTCCCCTTCCCTCTCAAATCTCCCACCTCGAATTCAAAGGCCCTTCTTAAGACATGCTCGTCACCTTCCTCAACACATTGCCCGTCATCCTTTTCCCTCAACACATGCCCATACCAACGGTCCAACGTATTCTGCCTTGCCAACCTGTCCCTCGCCTCTTTCCAAACCCAACATCTGCATCAGGCGGCGAGGTCATTATGTTTCGTTACTGAGTGTGGGATTTTGAGGCTGTCGAAATATACGTTCGACCAATGGCGACATATCTGCTAAAATCGACTCACTTGGCCAGATGAATTGCATTTAATCTACCAAACAAACCTCTCCAATCCAGCCATGTTTTGGCATATAGCTAGAAAACGAACGCTATTTTTGAGCAACTTTCTCATCCAACAAAAGATGTTGGATAAAGAAATTTTGAGAAAAAAGCAACTTGCAATTTGAATTTTTTAGGGGGATTTTAGTTTCAAATTTACCGTTGCCTTCCTCTCTTCCGTCAGCAGACAACAAGTATTGTTTGCATGGGAAAAGTGAAAGTAGCGTAGTGGATTTTTTGTTACAGAAGCTGGCTAAAATATTTAGCTCGTCACCCATTGTCGAGCCCGATCCCGGTAGTTGCTGATGTTGTATTCTGAAGCAAGGCTGGTCTAAGGCTTGGCATTCACTGATTAAGTTGGTGATGATCACAGTAATTGTGTATTGTCATGATTGTAAACATACTATTCAAATGTAGTACCATATACCCATGGTACATTGGTTTCTGTCAAAAATGTCTTATAGGCTCACAAATCACTTACTGGGGCTATCTACACGAGCGGATCAATGTGGCCAGTGGCTTGCATGGTGTATTACATACTAGGAGATCGTGTTACTACTGCACAGCCCACAGCGTATCCTCTGGTGTGTCTCGGGGGGGGGGGGGTCCGTTGGTAGGTCATTGAATGGGGTGGACGGTAGGTACGGTAATTGGCACGTGACTCTGCAATCGCTTAGTCATTTTTGGATTGTGCTTCCTGGTTATGGGGGGTGGGGGGCACCGTGCTGGGTTGGCCATGGAAAGGCCAGCGCATGCGTTTCTAGGCTAGGGTGCAAAACCTAACGCGCCGTGCTTCCCCCTCAAACTTGAGATCGTGGGAATATATGGAGTGGGGGGTGGGCGGCTAGGAAACCCGCTTCTATTCTATCGTCGGTTTCTATTGCATCACACAGTGTCACGCCTAATAAACCGCGCGATTTCATTACGCACTGACGTGCACGCACTAACGCGATAGATTTGATTTGTGGCAACAATCATGCTGTTAATGGCATGAAATAGTGCAGCGTGCAGACAGTCCAACGCACGTTCACAAACAACTGGATCTTGGAAGTACCATATACATTGATGCGGATCTGGTGCCCTGTGTGATAGCCCACTGTATTGTTTTCGTTCTTACATTTCCTTTGTGAACATGGAATCTGGTTTGTCTGGAACATTCCGCTCAGTGTTTGCTTCTAAGCCTTTATGACACGATTTGCGCATCGGTTGCAGATGTGACGCGGGGCCCGGTGGACGCACACGATGTGGATTTTAGAGCAGCAGGACTCATCCGGACTCATTAATTGGCGAGTCCGAGTCCCTCAGACTTGGACCGTGCTTGGTGGACTCGGACTCTGGTCCCATGACCGAACCTCAGGGCCCCATGGCCATGGACATGGATTCGCCGCAGACTCCGACCTGCTGGACTCGGACTCAATTGAACCCCAGTGGACTCTGACATTCAAACAAACTACGAAACCATCTATCTCCCATATACTGGCAATACTATACTTTGTTCATCACTAAATAGGCCAAAAATTAATTCGGCTTTTGTTTGCCGCGCGTGAAAGTAAGTCCGTTTTACGCGTCTGGGCCACACGCATGCACCGCATGTACATCACGCACTGCGTTTTTGCTGCTTGCCTGCGGTAGTGTTGCTTGTTGTTGCGCTCCTGCACTATCTATAACACTCGCGATGTGAAGAGCCTTGCCAATTTGGTGATGAACAAATTATGTAGTTTTTTTGAATGATGGCACCAGATCCGCATGATTTGTTTTACATGCCTCAATCTTCTCAAATATTATAAATATGCTGACAAACTTATCTAATCAGATGAACATGATTTAAATAGTCCAAATCCCATTCTCGCCACTAATTTTGTGAATCCAAATCAGAAAAGTCAAAGATACATTGGATGCTGTATGTTATTGTTTACCATCCATCAATGCACAGCAAGCCATGAATAGGGCGTTACAACCCCAGATACTTTGCGGAAAGCGTGTGAAGATCGTACTCGCATGGAGTTTTTAATAGCTGATTGAAGATTCACGCGCTCTCTTTTAGCCTTATTGATAATGGCGCATGCGGATAAACCAAATTGTGTTGCCTGTCACGAGTGGTCGCTGTTTGAACCGAATGGCGTAATTAATGCACTTCCACCACCTGATCTGGCATCAAGTCCTCAGTCCTTCAATCCTTCCATCAACTTCACCCCACCCATCGCTCTTATCATTGCTCTCGCTGTCCGCCTCCACAGAATCCCCATCGCATTTTCGCTCAGACAACACATCTCACTCCCAATACAACAACAGCATCACGATTTCACACAACTCTTATAACACCATTCCTTTCATCTTCAAAGGATAAATCTTTTCCCTTGCAACACACTCCCTACATGTACAATGTCCCTAAACTTCACACCCACCCATACCTCACCTAGCTGGTCAAAAGTACAAGGTTTAATGATTACAAAAATTTGGGTTTGATGTTTGGGGCAGTGGTTTGATGTCAAGGCTGAGTATCCCAGTTTAGTTCCCCTTTAACATCTCCTTGCATATTAAGCACTATAACTCTTTTGATCCAAAGTTTTGGGTGACGTCACTCTGCCACGTGTTCGTTTTGAACCCGAGAAACGCACGCGACGTCCTTGAATCTCGCAGCATACGCACATGCGAACAAAGGCAGCGCAATCCAAACGCTAGAGCGAATGCAAAGTCGCGTCATTACGTCACCCGCAAACTCAGACCAAATCAAAGTTATATACTGTTGCCTTATAGGGACAAGCAGCAATGTGCGAATCTCAGAGATGTACTTTTTCCTCCCAAATTACCACCACAGGATTTCCAGATTCTGTGGCCATAAATAAAAAAAAATTGGAAATGTAAAAAAAAAAAAAAATTCAATTCTGATGAAATGATATTGATAAAGGTAAAACAGCATCAAAAACCAAGTTTAATACCAATTTATTTAAGAGAAGGGTCTTTGTACCCTAAAATGCGTAAGAAAATACGCTCCTCAGAACTCAGATGATGCTACGCTAACATTTGACCTTGCCCCTCGTTTCAACAAAATTTTTGGATTTTTGTTATTGTTTTTATTGGTTTTTTATTTATTTCTGTAATATAATTATAAAAATCCATATATTGATATCATTGTACCATCAACCAGTAGCAGATTAAACAGGGTCAATACTTTATATGTTTGAGGTCAAACCATGCAAAATATACTTCAAAAGCTGGGGGGCATTTTTACAGGGAAAAGTTTTGTTTTTATTATCTCAAGTCAGAATTCCATTCCACCCATATGAAGTCAGTATCAGTAAAAATGTACATTTATTGCACAGATTTTGAGTCCACCACTCGGAGGCCCATGTTTGTACCAGAAAAAGTTGTCTATTTTCCACATAATAGAGTAGCCATCAAGGCATGACAATTATGAAAAAATTCTCAAAATACTTCATTTTTCAGGGGGTGATTATTAGGTAATTTTTTTCCTTCATGAAGGAACATGGTATGGAATTGTACAAACTTGCCCCTATAATAAATTCCCAAGGAATGATCAGAAGTAGTATGAGCTAGCTAGATTATATTTTTAAAGGGGGCTTTTTTTTTTATAAGAAAATCCTTGAGGACAAGTGTGGGACTATATTCTGTGTAAGTTGTCATGCCAGGAAACCCAAATAAAGAAAACAGAGAGGGGGAGAGCATGGCTTATTTTTGGTTAGGGTGCTTGCCTGCAGCACAAATTTCCCCGCTTGATTAACCAGATCCTCAATTCTGGATTTGATCTGTATACCAGCTATTGACTAAAAACAGAATACCACTCTCCTCGGGTTCACCAGGAATTGGGCAAATGAATCATGAAAAGCATGTGTCCTTCGAATGGGGAAGTTACGCCGTCCGCGCCCGTGTACAGGAGTCACAACTGTACATGTAGTCACAGCAGTTTCGAATAATAGTAGGGTGAAAACATGTGACTGTTCCCAATCCGCCCCAGCCTCATTAGCGGGCCACATTTAGGAGTATCCGTAATCATGGATTACACGGCACCTGGATCAGCTTACCAAGATCACCCAAAATCCTGACCACCACAATCCATTACCATTGACTTGTGGATATGACAGAAGAAGATGAAAACCAAGAAGAAAATGAGTTGGGATAATCTACCCACGACTACCTCCCTGCTTTTCCCTATAAGATGCAGTGCAGTGGATTAATCCATTAGTGGAAAAAGTAGACTTAATATTACTACATCATTCCTATTTTAAAATTCATTCTAACCAGGATGTTATAGTTTGCTTGGGTGCTGATATTTAAACAGTGGTACTGGAGTCTCGATTTCCATTCCTTACTCACATGATTTTTAACAGTTGTTTGAAAATCTCATATCAGAAACCAGCTAAAACAAATAATATCAATAGGGATATAGTTTGGGACAAACTAGCGACCTCCTGAGCTAAATTTTATGAAATTTAATGTGGGCAGCAGATTTGATTTTGTTTAAAAAAATAGCTTTAACAATTCTCTCTAGAGCTTTAGGCAACCAAGAGGGCATTATAACATCCATGATCCAGGGGAGGGTGGCCAACCAAGAAACCCCAATTTTAGAGATCGCCATGATTTGAACCAAGTAAGACGAAATTTTGACGAAAATGTCTGAATTTTTTATGTTGTCAAGAAATATTTTTTATTCAAACTTTTAAAAAAAAAAAAAAAAAAAAAACTGATTTGTTTTTTTTTTTTTTGTATGAATACCGGACGAGGACAAAGGTCGTCTATGTGGGTCATGGGACAACTATGCTGACCCACATCAAAGCACCCAAATGGTTTGTGATTTGCACTCAGTATTGCTGCAATTACTTTTGATGATTTGGGTGAGTTGCTATATTGAATGATCTTGTAGACTCAAAGGACAAGTTCCCCATCCCAATAGATTGTACGATTTTTCACTGGGGGTAAGGGCCTTGTTGTGCACACCATTACTTACTTCAGTTTTCGAAATTGGGTCCCCAAACCACTGCTTAAAATTTGTTCTAAAACAGGAGACAATTTGCCTAGGGTCAAAACAGCTAGTCCTAGAGATTGTCTTATCCTTGTTCTTTCTCGTTCTGTTGTTCTATTGTGTATTTCTCACCTTGTGACAGAAAAGTTTACTAACAAAGTTCAGTATGTGTACTGTCAATTGCATATTATTGCAACATTTATCGATTTTATTAAAATTCACATTTATCCTCTTAAAGTTTAGTTGTAATAGTAATTTGTAAGTATTGGGAGACCAGCATAGTGCCTACCATTAACAAATGAAGGGGTTGCCATGAGTGAATTAATTAACTGTGTGGTGTTGTGTCGTTTGACTGACTCTTTAGTTCTTGAATATGAAAAAGTTGAAGTTCATGAGTTACATGAATTATAAGGGATGAAAAAAATTTCATAGGACCAGTTTTTTTTTTTTTTTGATTTTCCATATTTCTTCGAAGGTCAAGGTCAAATGTGCAACATCTGTATACAGCATCTATGAAAAATTGCACCCAAATTCATGAAAATCATGAAATTTCTACTCATTTGTTGTTTTTGTTCAGTATTCAGGATGGGTTTATGACATGACATGATGAAGGAAATGGAAAATTCTTTGTTATGACAAAATGGCAACTCATTGTGAAAATGAGTAAGTAATTATGGTGTGCCTTCAATTGTGTTGGTAAAGTTGGTACAGTTTTCTACCACAGTGTATCACAATATAATGATGAACTCGTAGTGAAATGATATGAATTTTGAGTTTGGTTGGTTTTCATTGTTTCCTAATACAAGCACACTGTAATCAGTCGTAGCAATCACCTCACAATCATTTTTGACATTTATTACGTTCCCATTTTGCACCACACCCTCAATTGACGCACAACAGGGCCCGTCAACTTTGATGATCAGCTTAGTAGTATTCCACATACACAAACACATCACCTAATGAAACAGCTGGATGGGCGTACCCGGAGGGACCGCAGAAGAAGAAGTAGAAGAAGCTAAAGAAGCCAAAGAACACATGGTACTTCTGCGATCAGAAGAAGGCAAGGCTTTGTAGTATGGTACTCCACTACTTCGCAAACAGGGGTATTCTGTTTATCCACATTACTCTGTGAAAGATTCAATCCAGCTTGTGTCCACGCCGAACGAGTTCGGAACGGGGGCAAGGGGATCTATGAATGAGCAGCGTTGTTCGTCCGTTCTTAGTCCTGTTCGTCCGTGATATAAATGTTAACCCACTTTGAGTATGATTTATCTGGAGTGCCGTAGGGTGACAATGAGTAATTGGTGGAAAGAAGCTCGACTGATTAGATGGTGGCCGTAAAATATGCTTAATTAAGATCTAATTTGATAATTAACAAGAATTCCTGCAGGCCTGTATACCAGTTTTCTGGAGTTCCATAAAGGCGTATAATGATGTAACTAGGTGAAGGAACAGCGCTGAAGAGTTCTCGACCCTGATGAGATTTTGGGCAAATTGAGGTATTGCAAATGAGCGAATTAATATGCAAAAATCAGCGTAATTCTATATTTTTGAAATGGTTACATCGGATACTCGAAATCCTGCGCTGCATCATGAAAGCCTATCATGGGCCACATCTTTTTGGCAATTGAAAAGTATGTGATATAATGCAAATGAGCTAATAACTAGGCGTAATTACGTATCTCTGAAACCGTACAGTGGATAGTGCAAAAATTCCTTGCTACATGAGAATAATAGGAAATAGGGCGGAGGTGGGGGTGTTGGGGAGGGGGTTGGAGGATAAGGGTGGATATAAGGGTGTTGGGGATGGGGTGGTTGTGTTGAAAATGTTGGCGGAGGGGGGTTGGGGTGAAGGGGGGTGGGGGGACTGAGGGGGTGGGGGGGGTGTTTGACATCATGGTGTTGGGGAGTGGGGGGGGTGTTGATGGGGGGTTGGGGAGGGGGTGAGTGGTGTTGCAGGTTGGGTTTAGGGAGGGGGGAGAGGGTGATGAAGGGGTTTGGGGAGGGGAATGGTGGGTTGCGGGGTGTGGGGGGAAAGGGGATGGCGTGGGTACAGGGTATTGGGTGGGGTTGGGGTTTGTGTTGAGGGGTGTGAGGGGTAGGGTGTGCCACGGGGGGGGGGGGGGGTTTTTGCTGGTGTTGGGAGTGGGTGGGATGTTGGGGAGGGGTGGGTTGCGGGGTGTTGGCGAGAGGGATGTTGGGGAGGGGTTTTGGTAGTGTTGCGGGGTGTTGGGGAGGGGGTGGGGTGTTGTAGTTGCATTATCACATGCTACTGATTGAGACATTCGGCGGGGACATATTTTACGCACGCGTAAATACGAGTTCGCCTTTTTTTCGGTGGGGGGGGGGCACAAAGGGGGGAAAAAGTCCAATTCTGGGGGGAAAGCATATCTTAAAACGTGTTTAGTATAGTATAGGCCATTATGTTGTAACCCCAGTTACAAGTGGTAAACTCAGTGGCTCTTGAAATATCACTTGTATTGTGTTGTTGCCAATTTTCAATGCACAATGTGAAATAACAATGTTTAATAGGCTCAGAGGTCCAATAATAAGAAGCCATGTACATAGGAGATGCTCCTTGCAATAACAGGAAACCTAGCTTAGGCAAAAGCCTCTTGGCAAAGATTTGGGAAATATCGGTTACTCCTTATGTTAATTTCAGCATAAATAATCAATAGAAGTCTGTATAGACATGAAAGGATTGAATGAGGGTTAATAGGCTTCTTTCTGTAAAGGCTTGATTAGTTTCTTTCATCCAGGCCTTATACCAGTGGTACACTGAAATATTAGTTGTGTTATTATTAAAGGGGGATGGATTTGCCGATTTAAGTATATAAACCTTTTTTTTCACCCCAAAACCCTAACTGTAAAGTTTCGCTCCGATTTTTCAACCCATTTGATGTGTGAGAGCTAAGAAATATTTTGTAATCCCCATAGAGTACTGTCTGAAATGAATATTGGTCGACCAAAAATGGGGCACCATTTTCACTAATACATCAAAAACAAACATCCTTTGAAGCCCTAGATTTCACAGGGTAAATGAGAAAAATAGTAGCTTTCTTCTGATACCAAAATGTTGACCACTTCGTTTAAAAATCTGGGGTCCCTGGGGACGAGGCTATTAGCGTCGGGCCACGGACCTAAATGCTCTGAAATTTCAAACGAGTATTTTTGTTTTGTATAGAAAAACAGGACACAGAGGAGGATGAAGCTCAATTCACTTCAGAATAAGCAAGTCGGCCAAGTCTAGAGGAGCATTTGATAACAGTATTTTTTGTTTTATTGTATTGTTTTTAAGGGTTTTTTAGGTCATCCGATGTTAATTGGAAAGACTTCTTGCAGCATGATTGTGCGTGCGTGTGTGTCGTGTGTCAAACTTTGTATACTTGGAGACAAGTTGTGTAGCCTTTTAATTCATATTTGATAAGACAAGGGGTCGTATGTGGGGGTAAAACAGATGAGTGGTCTTAAAGGCATTTCAGGGGTCGGGCATTATATTGCTCTACACTTATTCTTTGACACATAATCAGACTACCTATTTGGGAGCGCTGTCCCTATTTTATGGGACAAATGTGTGAGTTGGCCTTTTGAGGGTTCTGTAAGGTTGCCTGAATTAAGGGTTGCATTACAAGGGGTCATTGCACCATACACCCCCATTTTAAGAGATTTTGGGTACAACAACATGTACCATTTTTTGGATGGACTTTAAGTTATTATAGCAAATATAACTCTATAGTTTGGAATCTGTTAAGAAATTCAAGATTTTGACCCAGTTTTAAAAGCTAGTACAACCCTGGCCTAAATTAAATTTTTTTTCGGTCCCTGCCAAATCATTCGTTGCCAAGAGGGACTTATAGAATTGCCCTGCGGTCCGGTGTGTGTTTGCAATCCCACGCGAATCTCTGGATCTAAGCAATGTGGGTTGTCCATCTCGCAACATAGATCATCTCAAGTACGCTTGGATGGGATGCAAATGGTCATGTGAATAGGTCAAAGGTCAAATAGGTCAAAAATAGGGTCAAATTGCGTCAAAAATAGGCTTATTGTTATAAACCTTATAAACATGTTATTCATTTTGATCTAAGCAAGTATGGGTTGTCCATCTTCGCACAATAAATGTCACGCAAGGAGGTGGTGGATGAGTTTGGAGTTGGGGCATGTAAGCATGGGTCAAAGGTCAAATATGGTCAAAAAATAGGGTAAAAGTGTAAAAATAGGGTTATATTGCTATTGAACCTTGTAAACATGATTATCTTTTGATCCTAAGCAAGTTCTGGGTGCCCATCTCACACCATGGCTGGCACTTAAAGTAGTCGGTGATGAGTTCGGCGGTGGGGTATATGTGGCATGGGTCAAGGTCAAACGCAAGTCGAAAAATGGGATAAATGCTATAACCTTGTCAATGTGGCAGGATGATGAAAACGGTGGGCTGTAGTCAATATTCAGTGCAAAAAATTTGAAGGTCATTCAAGGTAATGCATGGTCATTTAAGGTCAAATAGGATTAGTTGCTAGAACCCTATCAATGTGGTAGGAATAAAAAAGGTGGGTTGGTCAGATTCATTGCAAAAAAAATTTGAAGGTCATTCAAGGTAGTGGGTCATTCAAGGTCCAAATCACTAAGTTTGTGTAGGATATAGGATAGGATAAGAAACTTGGGTGGGTGTGGTCAGCATTCAGTTCCAAAAAAATTAACGTAATTTCCAAGGTGTGGGGTATCAAGGGTTAACTCACTCAAAATGTGGTAGGTCATGAACTTTGTGGATGTGGTCGACAATCTTAAAACGGAAAATGTTGAAGATCATTTCAAGGTCAAGTAGGTTCATCCAAGGTCAAATAATTACAAATAGTTGTGTGGTCAATATAGTCAACATTTGATACCATCAAATTGCAATTGCTATGGCAGAAGCCTCAGTGGTTTGAGAACCACTTATTTTCATCACAATTCTCCCTGTGACAGGCAGGGGACCTTTGTGGTTCGAGAACTGCCTTGTTTATGCCTGAGTGAATACAAATTGAAATTGCATACAATTTGGTAGGTGGCACTTGCCTGCAGGCTGAGTGAAACACATTGAGAAATTGCATACAATTTGGTAGGTCATGGTCAGGTCAGGTTTCCTTTGAGGGCCTGCTACTGGTATCCTGGTAACCAGTACTACCTGTCCCAGCAGCTAAACCGACTCCCCCATCGGGTTTCTAAGGAAGTCTGATGAGGAGGGTAGCTGGTTACCCTGGTAGAATGAAAAAGAAGATGTACCTACAAGGGCATCAGCTCTGGAGAGCTAATGGCGGCCATCCAGCACATGCTGCCTTGCATGGTGGGCGTGGTTGCCCAAAGGCTAGGCCCACCACGGAAAACTGTGGATTGGCATCAGGAAGGGCATCTATCTATCTTTTGCTCCAATAAATCCTCACACAGCAGTATTGCTGAGGGCGAGGTGTATCCGGCCACCCTCGTTTACGGGGACCAAACCGGATTTAAAACTTTGGTTTAACTAACTAACTAACTTGGTAGGTGGGTAAGTAACTTGCTTGAGTGAAAAAAAAAAACACTTAGAAATTGCATATAATTTGGTAGGTGGGCACTTGCTTGAGTGAATACACATTAAAAATTGCCTACAATTTGGTAGGTGGGTACTTGCCTGAGTGAAAACATTTAGAAATTGCCTACAATTTGGTAGGTGGGCACTTGCCTGAGTGAAAACATTTAGAAATTGCCTACAATTTGGTAGGTGGGCACTTGCCTGAGTGAATACACATTGAGAAATTGCATACAATTTGATAGGTGGGCACTTACCTGAGTAAAATACATATTGAAAAAATTGCCTACAATTTGGTAGGTGGGCATTTGTTTGAGTGAATACACAATGAGAAATTTCCTACAATTTGGCAGGTGGAACTTCAGAGCTTGGGACTAGTTTTGAATTGAGAATTGGGGTCAAGAATAGATTTTGGGTGTGGAATGATTTTATGTTATGCCCAAGTTTTATCGAGGGCATGATCAAAGTTCATCCCCAACAATGCTATTCACTGGAACATAATTACAAAAACAATTGCTAAAATGTCCAAATTCAGTCTCAAATTGCATGATTTTGAGATTATTTTTTGCATTCATCACACTTGCTGTGTATTGTGTATATAGGGTTGTTTATGCTATAACATAAAGTAAAATTTAATACTATGGTGCACACATTCAGATCAAACTTGGCTACAGTTTATTCAGTCATAAGATCCGAAATCCATTCATTTCTTTCCATTCTTCCATTGAAGAAGGGACATCAGGCAGTGCAGTGGATTCTAAAGACAACAAGCTATTCCAGATGAAATCCATATACATCCCCATATAAGGCCAAGTAAAATAACTTATTAGTTTCTCATCCCTGCCCGCATCGGGTTTTTTGCTGTCGCATATTACCAAAAAATAAAAGAAAATGAAATTTTGATTGATTTTCACATTCAGTACCTTTCTCTAGGTATGGATTCAGTATTCTGCCACCACATCCTTCAACATGCAGTTTATCCCGTTGAGGCTGCCGAATTCACAGTGTGGTGGCACAATGCTAAATTCTTTCCTTTTCTAGTCCCCTTTGCAGCTTACGTTTGTTCCTTACCTATATATTTGCGTGAGTTGGCGGGGCAGATATGGAAGTCTTGCCAAAAAGACATTAGATCTATCATCTTGAGGGAAAAACTTGTTTTGGAAAAGGAAAAAAAAGTGCCTGCATCCTCTTTTTGAAAAAAGTTAGGATGAGAAACTGTTAATTTATTTTACTTAGCCTAAGGCACAACTGTAATTTAGTTTATATTGTGATTACATTGATTTGAGCCATGTGATAGTTTTACTATCACATGGTATGAAAAGATAACGTGATTTCATGATAAAAACAAATATTTACTGCGTATTCTACCATACGGTCAAAATATTGACTGCCTATATTCTAACATTCGGTCAACATTTGATCTCATAGTATAAATTTGATCTCGATTTGAAATGGAAGTGACCAAATTCGACTTCATGAAATAATTTGTACTATTACACTTTAGGTATTCAACATTTGTGTAATTCTTTATGGCTTAGCAAGGAAGCTTTCCAATTTTACCCTTTAAGATTTAACTGCTTATGTGACTGCATATCCCCTCATTCTGGTCCAAATGCTACAAGACAGCACAAAAAAAATTGCCATAAAAGGTAACTCTTGAACAACAAAATGAACACATATTGAATTATTGAAGCTTAAAAGGAATAGTTAAGTCTTCATATGACTTTTCAATTGTACTAAAATCTTTTGATGTGGGTCTTACAATGGTAAACATCGACTGATATGACCTATATGTGGCCCTTGGAAAAGTTTACAAACTTGTTGTGGCCCATAGAGCTAAAACATGTTGCCTATCCTTAGATGTAGGAGGTGAATTGTTCAAAATCTGCTCATAATTTGTAGCCCATTAAATAGTACTCATATAATTTGCTGCTTTCAAAATACTCTAAAATACCACTCACTGATTTTCAATGCACCGTGACTTGTACTGACTGGAAGAGAAACTGCTGGGAACCATCAACAAATTCATGTCAGTTTCTATCCCCAATTCTCTGAGTGCAGGCATTTTTGAAGCCAGTGAGGGGCGCCATGTATTTCAGAGATCGTGAACTTCTTTTCAGCCTCATTATTTATTTAATTAGCTTATATTCAGATGATATTTTAAGCAATCTTGTTCACTCATTTTATGTCCAACAGGTTACGTGAAGAAAGAGACGAAAGAGACACTGATGACTACGAAGAGCCGAACATGGACCATGACGGGCTAGAGCAACAAAACATCGAACACGACGATCTAGAACAGGAAAGACTAGAACGGGAGCGACTGGAATGGGAACAACAAGAACAAGAGCGACAAGAACGCCAAGAAAGATATAGAAATCGTCGTCTCTTGCAGAGTACACACGAACTTCCACCCTCGGCCCCAAGACAGCGCAGATCCGCCGCTGCGAGAAGGGAGCGTAACTTCACAACGAGTCTCACAAGAGAAGAATTTGACAACGCTAGTAATTCATACACGCCAGACGACGAGCCCACTCTAAGGAGAGCAGCATCACTAAGAAGACCGTATGCCTCAACGGAGAATCTGAGTAGTAGAAGACCAGTAAGAAAACACGAGGTGAGAGAACAAAATTGATAAAAAATATCTAATTATTTAAAGCGCCTTCTATATTTAAAATGCTTATACAGCATTTCTGATAAAGCATATCTGATTGGCTAATTTACATCGTACATTCAATTCAATACAGTATGGCTCAATGGAGAATCTGAGTAGTAGACGACCAGTAAGAAAATATGAGGTGAGGGAACAAAATTGGTAAAAAGTCTAATTACCTAAAACGCCCTCTAAATTTGAAGTGATCACGTTTTATTAATCTTATAGCACAGCACAATTCTTCTAATGGTTGATGTGGGAGCACATTGCAAAATTGGGTTTAAAGAAGAGATCATTCTAACTAGGTTAAGGGAGGCTTTAACACCTGTTAGTATTACCTGCCTTTAATACAGCATTTCTGATTGGCTAATTACATCATGTATTCATTTCAATAACCAATGAAATGCAGATTCCAAACATTTAAGTACTAGCTCTCTTTGATCCTATCCCCATCTTACCGTGTTGCTGATTGGTTAAAAAAATCACTTGGGTTTTATTGTGACCAATAGGTAGGTAGTGCTCTTTGGATTGAAGTTGCATGTAGTTTGATTTTGAAAAGGGAAAGGGTTGTGTGTGGTCAATGGTGTTTACGTAACCTGACCAGGTTTACGAATTCAACAACCTGTACAGCTTTATTCCATCAAGGTTGTTGAATTCACATTGGTTTGGTTTCAGACCAATGTGAATTCAACAACCTTGATGGAATAAAGCTGTATAGGTTGTTGAATCAGTGGAACTTGGTTCAGGTTACAGAAATACCCTGTGTTCAAGTATGCTAATAAATTTTTTTTATTTAAACAATGCAAATGTTGTTCTGATTGTCTTAGCAAATGGAAAAGAGAAAGTAGACCAAAATGAAACTAACTTTATTTACTTTGCAGTTGATCGCCATTTGGCGGAGTTTGCACTGTATTTATCGACAACACAGCTTCCAGGAACGTGTCACTGGGTTTTGAGTTTTTGGCTTTTTAAAATGATGCCCTTTTGCCCCCTTTTGCTATGCAGCGGATTTTGGAGCTAAATTAATGTAGCTTCTGACAATGTATTATCCCAATTTTCAGAATTAATGACATGTTCTTGGTTTTTTGTTGAAGTGGATCACACGTTGCACGGTTGCAGTTTGGTTTGATTTATAATAATAATAAAATACTTATTTGTATTACTAATAAAATACAAAAGATTAGCCGTTGAAGTGTTGGTAGAAGAAAGAAAGAAGCCAGTGAGATACAAGACCCTGCCAGCTGCACCGGCAGGGTAACTAATGCAATTCATCTTACATTCTTTGTCGGATAGAAGGCAATGCAAACAATCAGTGCTTAGTACCTTGTCTTTCCAAATTCAACTAAATTTATTTATTTATTTAAACTTTCTTTAGGCAGGGTAGCCCCTTCAGTGACAAGAGCACTGATTTCCAAGGAGGCCCTGCATATTATGTACAGAATGAACTTATACAGACATTAACATAAGATAAGAAAACTGTACAACTACCATAAGACGCAAGGTTCTAGCAGTCTTGCTCTGTACTCAGCAGTATCACATCATCTATCAGTTGACTGTTCAGTCAGTGCAATTTGTGATCCTATATACACAGCCAGATTCTTAAAGCTATTCCATGTGTACTCTTAGCTCTGCTACATTTGAACCCTTTGATCCATTATTGATGTAGGACCTGGAGCTAAGGACTTGGCAGAAGTACACAAACCACTGGGTGAACAGCCTTTAGCAGTACCTCCTATATTTACTTTGTCTTGTCGGAAGTGTGAAGTGACAACACACGCGCGTATACCTAGTGCCACCTTTCAGTTGCAGTGCACTTGTGCTTTGCCTAAGCATGCACTGAAAGTCAGTACAATGTATACGCCTGTGTCGCTACTTTGTACTTCAAGCTGGACGGAGTATAGTGTACTCTGAAGTTATGACAGGTACACATGAAGGTCACCAGTAGTGGAGTATTTTTGCAGCTACTCAGGAGTATCTTCAGAGGTGCTTCTTTACCAGCTGCCTATACTTCATCCAGCCAGAAGTAAGGATTGACATCATCACTTTCATGCAGTTATTGTGCCCACGTATCGCAACACAGCGACTTACAACTGCGACTTACCGTGATTTGCATGATTAACTCCATGTGAAAGCTTTGACATACTTCCAGTGGGACAAAGTATAACAGACACCACTTTGGTCCACTTTTGAGTTGAGCATCACCAAAATCTTATGTGGGATTTTTTTTGTGTAAAAACATACAGCAACAAAAATGTTTGTAATCCTATTTTGCTTAAAGCTCATTTTTTGCAAGAGTACCTTTACAGATACTCCCTTATGGGGTGCATTAGTGGTTAAGGTACCCTGTGTGAAATGGATGTATACCCTCACTTGTGGTACCTATACTAATAATAATAGTAGCAGAGATTTATATAGCGCCTTATGCTATTGGCCTCTAAGCGCTTTCACAAATGGTCGCTGATCACTGTGGCCCAACCATACCATAAACCATTTAGCATCATTTCAAGGGATTTTTTTTTTTTTTTTTTTTTCCTTTTGCTATGCAGCGGATTTTGGAGCTAAATTAATGTAGCTTCTGACAATGTATTATCCCAATTTTCAGAATTAATGACATGTTCTTGGTTTTTTGTTGAAGTGGATCACATGTTGCACGGTTGCAGTTTGGTTTGATTTATAATAATAATAAAATACTTATTTGTATTACTAATAAAATACAAAAGATTAGCCGTTGAAGTGTTGGTAGAAGAAAGAAAGAAGCCAGTGAGATACAAGACCCTGCATTCTTTGTCGGATAGAAGGCAATGCAAACAATCAGTGCTTAGTACCTTGTCTTTCCAATTCAACTAAATTTATTTATTTATTTATTTAAACTTTCTTTAGGCAGGGTAGCCCCTTCAGTGACAAGAGCACTGATTTCCAAGGAGGCCCTGCATATACATATTGTACAGAATGAACTTATACAGACATTAACATAAGATAAGAAAACTGTACAACTACCATAAGACACAAGGTTTAAGCAAGCTTACACTGTAATCAGCAGTGTTGCATCATCTATATGTTGACTGTTTAGTCAATGTAATTTGTGATCCTATATACACAGCCAGATTCTTGTGTACTCTTAGCTCTACTACAAATGAATTCCTCACCTATTATTGATGTAGGGCCTACAGCTAAGGACTTGTGGAAGTACACAAGCCACTGGGTGAACAGCGCCCTATGTTTTTAAAGCAGTACCTTGTATACTCTGAAGTTAATTGACACCTAGGTACACATGAAGGCCACCAGTAGTGGAGCACTTTTGCAGCTACTCAGGTGTATTTTCTGAGGTACTCTCTTACCAGCTACCTATACTTCATCCAAACAGAAGTAAGGATTGACGTCATCACTTTCGCGCAGTTATTGTGCACGCGTATCGCACACACCGACTTACAACTGAGACTTACCGTGATTTGCACGATTAATCAATTGTGAAAAGCTTTGACATCACAACCTTACTTCTGGGGGACAAAGTATAACAGACAACACTTTGGTCCACTTTTGAGTTGAGCATCACCAAACACTATGTTTGTAATCCTATTTTGCTTAAAGCTCATTTTTTGCATGAGAGTACCTTTACAGATACTCCCCTATGGGGTGCATTAGTGGTTAAGGTACCCTCACTTGTGGTTAACTATTACTAAGAGTGACTCATGGTTACTCCATAGGTACTCATGTACTTCATAGTACTTGTCAGAGGTACTCCTTGATAATCTGGCTGTGTACTTAGTGATTTCCCATGATGGGATAAGTAGGTTTTTTGGATGCTGTATGTATGACACTGTCACTCTTTGTTTTCCATCAGCGAAACACTCTGCCAAAGAAAAACAAAGAAACTGATACATCAAAGATAGGCAAAGAAACTGAAACCCCCAAACAAAAGACTAAGTCAGCCAAAGAGGTAACTGTGGTAACAATGCTTGGTAATCGGGTTATGGTTGGTGAAAGTAATATGTAACTTATTAATCTGGGTGCTTGTTTTTGTTACAATTAGGGATTCAAGTATTTTACCAGTCTTCCCAAACCTACCCATATCTCCTCAAGGGTGTATATTCTGTAGGATAGTAAGTCCAAACCGCTTTGGCTTAGGTAGTAAATCGTTGTAAATGGTTCGCCAGGTTCACTGTTGCATTGATAAAAGGGAGAATTGAGAAGAGTGATCCTGCCTGTGGAATCGAACCTGAGACATCTAGTGTGCGAGACTAGTGCCTTAAAGGTGCATTTCGTGATTCCAGCACCTTCTGTTTTATTGATGTTTCGCTAGATATCCTTGAGAAAAGGTTATTCACAAAATTTGAGTTGATCCCGATCTTGCGGTTTTGTGTTATGAGCAAATGCTTATTTCCCACGGTCCCATAGGCCACCTATTTGGTACACATGGATTACTAAGGCTATCGGTTCAGATGATATAAAAATATCAACTTTTTTTAGGTAAGTCGGGGAACGAAGTTGTGGATCACGAAATGCCCCTTTAACTACCTGGCCAAGGAAGCTTCTGTGAATAAGGTTGAATGTGGTATGACAGTCATCCGATATGGACTCTCATAGGAAGTATTTTATTTTGATAATCAACAAGATCTGTTACATCTGAACAATAGCCAAAAAAAATCCTGCTCCATGCTGCAGCACACTGGAATGATGAGTGGCGGCACTGGGGGTGTCCCCCCCCCCCCCCCCCCCACCGACCAAAAGAAAAATGACAGATGTTTTGCAAAAATCAGCAATTTAGGGCGAAAAATCACAACATTTTGGCAAAAATCTGCGATTTGGGCTCAAATTTGGTTAAAAATCTCACATTTGGATAGTTCCCAAAAATATTTCACTTTTTTGCCCGAAAAATCAAAAATTACTTTGCACCCCCCCCAGAAAACGAAGTGTGGTACTGCCACTGACTGGAATTGACTTTTCTCAGGAATGAAGAACCAGTCACAAGGGGGTTTAGAGAGCAGCCTGGTTTAGGAATATATGGACAAGAATTTTACATAGAATATACACCCCTACATCCACCTTCCTACTCTAACCAAAATACTTAGTCTAGTGAGTGCAAATTTGGAAGTAAAAATTGTAATTCATTTTTGGAGTCATTTCTTTGTTTTGCACATGTTTTCAAAATAGAAGAGGTCATTGGAAGTGTTTTTTTAATAAAATGTAATTACTTTGCAATTATATTCTGCTTGTTTTTCTGTGCAGAGAATGGTGATATAGTACTTCTGTGATGACGTGTAATTACCAAAAAAATTAAATATTAATGTGGCACATGCAATACTTAACTTGGCTCAAAAATTTATTATTTAACAAACTACTCAGTGGTGATGGGGTTGCTAGCAAATATTACTAGGGTTATATATCAACTGCTTATATTACCAAATGTAGAGTACTTTTTCAGAATTCTTTTTAATTTTGAGATTGATCCATTCGAAGTAGCTTTTATTTTAACAATAAGTGTAGTTCTTTTTCTTTAACATCTGATCCATACTTTTTGATTTGATGTGATTGGGGTCTTCAAGAAATTACTTTTTTCTGTCCTTGGACAGAAATTACCCGTTACAGTGGCTTTTTGGACACAGTGATAGAACATTGCGATACTCCAAAGCACAAGTTCAGAATCAATTGAAATTTTGGGAATAAACCATCTTTGAAGAATGTCTAATAAACCATAAACAAAATATATCCTGCTAGAGTCTCAAAATATACCTTTGAAGTGTCTTCCCATATTACAAATGGTGCCTTGCTTATTACAGTGGCTATATTATCAATTTCTGTTGAATTAAAACAAAAACGGGCAACATAAAGATGCCATACTTGTTTGGAGTTAAAAGTAAAATATGTGATGACTTTTAGCATCCTGATAGGTAAAATTGAGTGATTTTTATAGCATCTTGAAATTTTCCCTCCATTTAAAAAAAATGTTGCGTTAAAATTGCTTCCATTTTTATATATTTTCCGATCTCTCTCTCTCTCTCTCTATGGGGCATTGGTAAATCTTGTACACACATTTTTAAAATCCGGTTATTATAAGCAACTTAATTTCACAGCAAGATTTTTTAAGACCCCTGCATTTTGTGTAGTAATATTTTGATTCAATTTTTTCATAAAAGTGTCTTGTAAAGAAGGATATTAGCAATTAAACCTTCCATGAGAAGGACAAGGCCTTGTGAAATTAAATTGTTTTATGGAATATATTTATAATGGATGTATATTAACATTTTGTTTTTGTTTTGGTTTATTTTTGTTGATTCCTGTCAGTCAAATGCCTCTCCTAAGAAAACCAGGTCCAAAGCCAAAATCAAAAAAGACAAAGGTAACCAGCAAAATACATAGCACATCATGTAACCATATGTACTTCATCCCCTTTGTCTCCTGACAAAATCATTTACCATGTTCCGTGTTGTTTAGGTGGTGGATATATAATATATAATGTCTTCTTATATTCTAACTCTTTGTATTCAATGTGCTATTATACAGAGTGGTCCAAAAAAAAGTTTACACTTTTTCGTCTGCAAATTTCTCAAAAGTGGGTAGACATATCAAAATAGTTTGAAGGTACTTATTAACTACAATATCTTGTTGGATTTGGTGAAAACGGCATTGAAAACAAAGCTGAAATGACAAAATGGCCACCATCTAGAGAAAAAAGGTCAAAAAAACACTTTGCACACACGGCAGTCTCTGGCACTCTGTTGGCGGTCACGAATTATATCCCAATTGATACACCCTTGACAAGTCACCCCGTCCCTGGGACTTGGTATTTGATAATAACCACAAAGGTAAGAATTAAGACACCTCAAATTATTTCAGGTTTATCTTATAAATTAAAATAAAACGGCTGCAATGTTTCTTCTTTATGATCTTGTCCCAAACCATGTAAACTTCGAAAATGTACAAGCAGAGTCTCGATCAGTAAGAGCAAGAAAAACATGCATGTATCTTTCAATTTAAAATCCTCTCCCAATTGAAATCAACTTAATTATTATGGAAATAGGCATTTCAAGTTCAGTTTCACGGTTGAGATATTCTCTCATTCATTTTCAAACGGTAAACACTTCACACAACTCGAAGGGTGGTCAGTAGTTAGTTAAGTGAGCAGGCCTCCAGTTCACGCAATGGTATTGATTTCTGTTCAACATAATGGTTTTCCCATAGACTTACGTGTGTGCAAAGTGGGTTTTGACCATTTTTCACTATTTGGCTGCCATTTTGTTATTTGAGCTTTGTTTTTGAACGCCGTTTTCACCAGGTTATCACAAGATATTGTAATGAATAAATATCTTCAAAAACCTGTAATATGTCTACCCACTTTTGAGAGATTTGCAGATATAAAAGTGTAAACCTTTTTTTGAACCACACTGTACATCATCAATTATATTACTGGAACCAACTCCTAGAGCACTATAACAACTTTAACTTAATTATATACTGTCTATACTAAGTGCACCAGTAGGGATAATGTTTAAGTCTTTTCAGAATAACTTGGATCTTGACCCTGTTTCTGTTAGAGCATCCATATGCAAATAACTTTCCATGGATAGCCTCTCATAGAAATGACTACCTTAGGACAACCTAGAATTCAACGATTGCTAACGTCTAAGGCTGCATTTAATCTCACATCAAAAATTGCAGCCAACTTCATAGTACAAATGCGCTTTTTTGGTGTGTAAAGATCAGGTCTGAACCAGAGCGGGATTGTATTTTTGGAGTTTTATTAGGTCGTCTGATGCAATCAGAAAGACCTTATGTCAGCATGATTTGTGTGGCTGTCTGTGTGTGGCTGTCACAACATTTAGTAAATAACTTTGTTGACATTTATTCACTTGCTCTAGCTTTTAAGTGTATGATGGATCAAGTTCAACTCGGTATGCTTATACATGAGACAAGGGTCTTATTGGGGTAAACAATATGGATTCAAATTCATTGAGGGTCTCTTAGGGTCATTATATTGCGTCTTACATTAAAGACACTATCAGTGATTCACTAAAAAGAGTCAAAATTATTTGAAATTGCAGAATGCCAAAGGATAAGTCTGTAGAAATCCCATAAGTTACTTTTTGCAACTGAAATATTGACAGAAAAGGAAGAAGATGGCAGTGTTCAAAGATGTGAACCGCCATTCACTTACTTTTGTAGTAAGTGTCCGTATGGACGTAATGAACTAAAATATTGGATTCTGTCCTTATTAGTTGCTTATCAGTCTTAGCACTTGTATGGTATGTTGGCATAGCTATACTTGTTACAGATAAGCAAAAATCTGAATTTTGATAAATTTTTCAATTTTCTGATTTACCAAATCACTGATAGTGCCTTTAAATCTTTGGCCATGAAATTGGACAACCTATTTGAGACCACTGTCCCTGTTTTTTTGTGTCGTCTGCCTTACGGCAGGAAGACACATAGAGATCACTTTGTCCACTGTGGTCTGTTGTTGTTGATGTCTGTTGTTGATGTCTGTTGTTGTTGATGTATGTTGTTGTCTGTTGTTGATGTCTGTTGTTGATGTCTGTTGTTGTTGATGTCTGTTGTTGGTTGAAAAAGGGTTAACATTTGTCTGTAATATCCACTTACTTTGATGGTTTTAAACCAAACTTGGTCATAAATGCAACATGAGATCCCGTATTTGCTGATGAGGTCAAAGGTCACACATCAAGGTCAAAGGTCATGTAAGGTCAAGTTGTAAGATAGGCTGAAAATGTAAAATTGACCTAAATTGAAAAGTTGAAGTTTAATTGGAACCAAACTTGAGAGTCATAGGTGCAACATTGATCCCTCATTTGTTGATGTGGTCAAGGTCACACTGCCAAGGTCCTATGAGACCTTCATTACCAACCACGACTGGCAAGGCGACACATGCAGTCGAAGGACCTAATGTATTTTTATCTTTAATGTGAAGTCATGCACTATGTGTTTGAGTTGGGCGATTCTGAGTGTTTTTAGGTGCGTGCCATACCACTAGGTCGGAGAGAGGAATGGTTTCTTAGTCATGAGCTTGTTTCTTGTTTTTGTTGTGTGTATATCCTCATTTTCTCCTTTGTCATGGCCCTGTTTCATGATTTTATAATAATTATATTAGTATTATACCTTATTATATAATACTGCTGATAAAGAGGTGCTACAAAGAAGCCAAGGTCACATCACATGTTATGCACCACATCTTGCACTTATTACATCGTAATGTTCACACTCTAAACATATAATAACTTTTTGATACAGTGTTACAGGAAGTAAGAGGTCATGATAATTTTACTGAAGCACTTTCACTGCATGTACTTGATATGTTGTTTCATTTCATTGCAAGACAAAATAATTCTTTTAATCCATCTATTTACAATGCAAAAGACAAACCAGTTCTTATTTTGAATGGCACTTTGAATTGGGTCCATTTTAAGACTCTGTTGGTTGCAACTTAAAAGGAATCTAACTTTAGACCTGGGTTTTCACCAGGGTTCGTCCTACATGAATGGGTTTTTTCCCTTCCAACATACATAAAAATGTGCTTAAATGGGTGAGAAAATTCCTTCAGGATGGGCTGGCGTGGCCCATCCATGAGGAATTTTCTCACCCATTACATTTGGCTTTCACAATATTTTGAAAGGAAAGGGCCACCCATGTAGGACAGCCCTGGTTTAAACCGCAGGTCTAAATTTACATAACTCCCTTTCAGATAATCATCCCTTGAGACGATTTTTACCTTTTTGTAAAATTCGATGGAAAAAACATATTGTTATCAACTCTGCAGTTGTTTTTTTATCTTCCAAATGTTGACTCATGAATAAATACGTAACCTCTCTCTGTTCACAGAATATCTGCAATTTAAGACCATGAATGATGAAATAGTATGCTATAATGTCCGTACATGTTGTTGCTCTGCCTCTCTAAAGAGCTCCATTTTTTCACACCTTTTCATCAATTCAGCAAAACTGAACACTCTTTGCAGTGTTTTTTTTTAATTCGATGTGCTGCTGAATGTAGAAAATTTATAGCAGTCAAATGCGTTTGCTTCAAAACTGTGCATTAACTCTATACGTATGCAGTTATTGTTTGTGTGGTTCTTCTTTTCCATGGTTTTGTGAGCAGAAGTGAGGCACCAATTTAAAATGGCATTTCATGATCCCAAGCCATCGTCTACTACTTGCCTAAAAAAGAATGAGAATTTTATATCATCTTGACCCATTATCCTTTAGTAATGCATGTGTGCTTAATCTTGCCATAAAAATTCGATTGTATCTGTAAGAGTTTGCAATTTTGTATTTTTTGTGCGTAAACGGACAGAATTGCAAGCACAGTTTCCTTTGGGACCCTGTTGATACATAATTCCCCCCTACCCTCCCCCTGACTCTTAAAATCACCAAACCGTCCATATCATAATCACCTTACATTTATGGGAAATAGCTTTGTCTGAAGGGCGTCTAGTAAATAAACAAAGTGCTAAAATACCAACAATGCCCCTTAAAGGGGGCCAGTGAATATATTAACGCCATCGGAGGAGTATGCCCAATTTGTCGATACTGGTGCCAATGTTTTAAATCACTGATAAAATTACTTTGTGAAGAAATTCTGCTATAGAGTGGCGGCACATACAACTATCACCTTTATTTTTGTTACATTCAGTGCATGTGGAATGTACACTTGACAATCTACATCCCAGTTTGCATTTGTAAACCATGAATAGCTATAGTCCATAAAAACACTGGCTACGCCTGAACAATACTCGCAGAATGAGGAAATGTGATCTTGATAGCATCATACATTGCAAAAACCCCAAGGTCATGTTGTACTACTAAGATCAACAACATATTGAAGAGCATGAACATGTTATAGATACCCTTTACTACACCTCACGACTATTCATGAACATAAGCATCTCTTTATTGGCTGATTCTGATTACAAATGTTATTTCACTAGGGACATAGTTTTTTGACGTTCCCTCAAATTTCGTTTTCGTCCCCAGAGTCGATGTGAGGGTGTGGTAAAACAAATACTACATAACACATGGTTTATCAGGGGAAAATAAGGCACACTATTTCCCCTTCCTTACTGCTACAGGCCTATCACCCCTCACCACCCTCAGGGTTCGGGGTGATAGGCCCCTGAAGCCAGTACCCTCAGGAAATTGTACCCTCATTTACTCTAACCATGGCATTATTTTGTATAATATTGCATTCCACTATAAATTGAGTGTAACCTATGATATCATTCCATTCAAGCTTCCATGCAAAAGAGCTTTGGTATCATATTATGAGACTGGTCATGCGCATCTCCGTTTGGAACACACATTTTTCCAATAAGAGGAATAATCGTGATTCTATTCTGCATCGCAATTTCTTCCATTGAAAAACATGTTCAGCAGATCTGCACTCCTCGATTCTGCTATACATTTGAACATCCTGTCACTTCCCTGATTGAATCTTGCGTATTCTCTACAGGGATTCATTATTTCAACATAATTGAAACTCTGTGCCTACATTTTTCACAAATTGGTCAAATTATATACTTTTACTTTTATTCACAGAGTGATTCAAATGTTAGGTCCTCGATTTAAGCCCTGAATTAAGACCTCGGGCTGATTAAGCCAACTTAACATTTTTTCATGTAAGTGTTTTCAAGGGTACATACATGTCATACATGCTTTTATTCTTAAGCAATGTGCTCAATTCACAAGGACTGAGAGCAAAACACAACAGTAGGTCTCTAAACTGTTTTGGACCTCAAAGAATTCCTGCAACTTTCATAACACCTTTCTATAAATACAAAGTTTGTGTCGAAACAGACAGCTAGATTCCTTGACCATGGTTACACAATATTATGGTTACTTCTGTGAGACACCTATGGCCAAAGTCCTATCGCTACGGTACTTAAAACCCCACCCTCTAAGGGCACATGGGGAAAGTGTATTCTTTGAGTTCATGGTGTACGTCTAAGTCACATCTGACAATCTAAAGGTACTTATCAGGGTCCAGTGGCGTACCAAGGTAGTCGGTCCACAGGGGCAAATTTCCAGTCGTCCCGCCAGAGGGGCAAAATTCATAAGTCGTTCCAGTGATTTGCTCAAATTAAACCTGAACTTAATGAAAGGGCGCTAGCGTTCGAAAATCACCTAATTTACGTCAATTTTGTTGCCAAATTTTTAGGCTGAATTGGTGATCGAATTCCACGAAGAGGAGGATGAAAATGCATATTTTGGTCCATATCGTCCCGCTTTTTCGAGCCAGAGGGGGCAACTTGCCCCCCCGTCGTTACTAAAACCACTGTCAGGTTCACAGTACTCAATGTGTACCACACCACAGCCTGTTATACTAGAAGTCCACCTCAGACCACCAGAATGGTGCCCACTCAGGTACAGAATGTCCTACTGTGACCACCCACAAGATGTTAGTAAGCACTCACAATGTATGCTCACAAAAGAAAAATAATATAAAATAACCCCTGATAGGTCCCCTCTTTCCACCTAAATAGTGCTCTTAGATACAAATTAGTCACCACACTGTAATTTGTAGTGTGATCACACAGCCTATAGCAGAGGTTCTCAATGATTTGCTGAATGGGCCAGAGAATAACCAAACAGGTTGAAGTCCCCTCTTTGAGGGCCAAATACACCTGAATTCTTATGTTTTCTTTATATTTCGAGCAAGTTCAGGGCCAAAAATCAATGGTTGGCGGGCCGGATTTGGCCCGCGGCCGCCCTATTGAGACCCCTGGCCTATAGTGTAGTCTGTGTCACCTGTAACAACCCATTGGGGTGCCATTGGGTACACAATAGTCCCATTGTCGCCTCCTGAGTACACGTAGTCCCCTAATGTGGCGGGATAGAGTAGGTACTCTACACTCTCCGTTTGTACTCGCACAGTCTGTGGTAGAACTGGGAAGTTAGCTCTAGCCCGTCTAAGCGATGTGCTATCGATCCGGTGGGTACGCTGTGGCTACTTAACAGCTCCTTCACAGGTACTCCTAGCCTAGGTTGCTCTGGCTTTTTTCCGCTACGATAGCCCCTACTATCTCCTCTTCCTAAGCCAGAGCGGCAGTTTATTCATAAATCGGGATCCACTGTCCACCATAAATTTGCCACAAAGTCAAGAATTTTGGTATACTTAACAGTCCTCTAGACACGAAATCTGTGTCCATATATGACAACTTTGATGTCTTAGCATCCCTCCTCCTGACAAAAGCTCAATTTTAAAAAATACAAACGGGGCACAGCTCATTCTTCATCCATGAAAAGTTGACCCTAACGGGCCCAAACATGACCATATTTCAGGCCTGGCTGTTGAGGATTTTACCTGGTTCCCGGCGACGTTGGTTCTCTCACCACTTCCCACAACTGGATAGTCTGAGCCATACAAGGCGCAGGCACCAGTGTATGTTGGGATTTTGTACGGTAAGAAATCACCGTTTCAAAATCATTGGAGTTTTAACCCTGAAAGGAAAATCAGTCAAAGGAAACAATGTGCGTTATCTAAATATAATTATGACTACTCAAATGTAAAGATTTTCAGTAGTGCGTTTTTGGTACTGATTCTGGATTTGCTATATTCCAAATCGGGTCCGCGTGCACCCATACCCAGTTTCTCATAGCTATGGGCACGTAGCGTTGTAGGAGGTAGGTAAAGACGTGAAGGATTTGTGCAACGCTATGTGAAAAGAGGCTAAGGTATCTGCAAGAAATTGGTTTGTGTAATTGGGTAAACTCGGCAGTAGCCTATACATTATTGTTTACATAACTTTATTCCCCTTTAGGTTTTGTTGAGGAATCTAGTTGTGTACCATATCTGGCTTCTTTCAAGTTTGATAAAAAAAAGGGGGAAGGCACAGAAAATCAAAGAAGGAATTGAGCAAAACTACTAAACTCCGAACAGAATTGAACTTGGACTGTTGCGTCTGATATTGTGTCAAATAGAGCAGATATGAAGAACCTATCCATCAGTTCAATCATGACACGCAACTGCTCTGACATATTCCAGTTGTAAGTCTGACTCTGACTGTACTCAAGAGCTATATACATGTTGTTTTCCCAGTACCATTTTAAAAACCCGGTTCTTATATCAACATCACCTAACAAGGCCTACATGTAATTCACACAAGCTGCCCTGGAAACAAACCTATGATTTTGTTTATGTTGAGATTTTAGGGCAATTGCTGACTTGCTCCACTTAATCCATGAATAGTGGCCTTTAACAGACTGACGGCTGCACCTATTGACCTATAAAAATAAAAATACCCATCTGTGGGGTGGAACTCCAGGAATGCTAGCTAAATTGGTTTGCGAAAAAGAGGATGAGGCAAAAATACATGCTATTTAAGCTTAGTTGAGCCCTACAGGTGGTTATAGTCACTATTAGACGATCAATTTTTCCCGCAAAAATTGAAATTAATGCATTATATTTAAAATCAGCATGAAAAGTCATTAAATGAGTCCAACAAGCCATATCCTTAGGTCAGTGGTTTTTAAGATGGCTTCCTCATGACTGCAGTCATTTGGGAAGCCATCTCAAAACAACCCGTTATATAACTCTGGGCTTATAGCATCTACTCAGAATTGAAGGGTTTAACTGAGTTTTTGCTACAAGAAATGTTTTTGCAATGAGGAAAAGGTTCAACTTATTGTAGTAAATACATTTTGTGACTGTTCATTATTGATCCTCTAAAACAAAATGCGGGTAGGGAAATTAGGTGGCAATTTGCTTTTTTGTGATTGGAAATCATTAAGTGGTTTTATTACACTGCTGTTTGCCAATAATCTTTTTTATTACACAAGCTACAACCTTCCACCCCCAATGGCACAGTTCATGGAGCTGGTACAATGTCTACGCACTAATATGAATGTGCATTCTGGATATCATAAATCATATTCAACAACCAGGGGTGTATTTTTTAGGTACACAGCTCAATGAAGTTTCTGAATTGTGGCCATTGGACTGCGACTTTCCTTGGTGAATAGATTGATCACTGAGCATTTAAATTGACTTCATGATTAGGTACCTTTTTTTCCGCAAAGAAATCCTATTCAACTCTTTGATGTGCATCATTTGATTATACCATAATCATATTTGAATTTTTGTTTTGCTTATCTGATGTATGCAACGTGGAATTATCTTTCTGTAGCATTAAGCCAATATAACATAAAACCAAAATAATGCCCGAGACCATGTGAAAGCCTGGGAGGTACTCAGTACAGAAGCCTACACACGTAGACCTATATATTGCCTAACTTTACAGTCTTCAAAGTATGGGGTTATGTGTAAAGTTATAGGCATCATGCCACTTACACATATGCATTTGCTTAAAGCCACGATCATTCCCATTTTTTCTTTCCCAAATTAAAAATGACAATTTTGTTGCTCAAGATTGCTAGTGTTAGGTCATATCAACAACCTTATATTTACTCTTGTCTATGTAAAAAAAACAGACATTTAAGCCTTTTAAAGTGGTCTTGAAGATGCAATTACGACTATTTCTAGACCCTTAAAAAAGTCCGGATCCCCGCCTTTAATTAGCAAACAAAGCATAAAAATCCTTTCAATGACAAATACGGTATGTTACGCTTATCAACTTACAGGGTCTTTACCTTCAACAATTTCTAATACCAAAATCACAACTTTTTAAAAAAAAATGGATTTGATGAAATAGGGGCCGCGATTTGTTTACAATTATGAAGAATCTCTGATAGTGCTTTAAAACCCTGAAATCTAATGGTCTTAATTAAGTAATGTGTAAGCTTGGGTGCTCAGTACAGAAGATCACACAAGATGTGCTGCAGATATTGGTAGCAGAAGCAACCCGTCTGATATTCAATATGGGTCTTGTTCCTAATATTTTCAATTTCCTGCCAAGTCGGAAAGTGATAATAATACCCAGGGGCATAAACTCCACCATTCGACTTACAACCATTCTCATACCTCCTACATGATGGAACCGATTCACCCATGCCACTAATTTAACTGGCTACTCGGCTAAATTCAGGCATTATTTTCCTCCCTGAAATATCATTATCAACCAACTCATAGCCATAAAATTTATGCACATGACGGTCGATTTTGGTTTATCGTTTCCCGCCTGCCATCACTTTTTGGAGGCTAGAAATACCGCCCTCAAAATTTAAAGATTTGCCAAAATAATTCATTATTTCAAAATATCGTTTTCAACAGGTTTAGCAACTGGAAACAACAATTTTTGTTTGAAAAAACTATTTTTTGATAACTTTGAGCAAACCAGGCTTTTTTTCTGGAGCCCTACCTTTTGGTATCAGTTTGGCTTTTAAAACACAAACATTTTAGGTCAATAAATAATAAATATAAGTAAATCCAAAGGTTAATCCGGTTTTTGTGAAATCTGATGAATAATGAAACATGAATATAAACGTAACCTCATCATCCAGGTTGAAAAAAAAGCAACAATAACGCTCGGAATTGAACTTTCATGGCTTATCTACGAGTTCATTGGTTGTTACATTTTCTCATCTATAAGTTGTTATAAATATTATATTACAACCAACAATACAACCCACATTTTGTAGAGGGATATAGAAGGGGAAGATGGCACAGTTCTCCCGCATTTTGAATATACCAAAAATTATACATCTGATATGCACCGACATAATTCGACTGATTCAAAATGGCTGTATAACAAGGGTTAAGATGTTTTTCCCACCAATAGTCTTTGGAAGGCTTTCTATTATCCTTAGGATTATAGCACTTTATTCTATATATACTTTATTCCAGGGTTTCCTTTATGAACCGAGGCTAACGTTCCTTTGATGATCCCCAAAAGTACAGATGATATGTGTGTGTGCGTGCACTGTTATTTCATTTAGAATATGTGTGGCTCTCTTTTAGTTCCTAGTCCTTTTTTAATTTTGAATTTCCGAGATTTGTATTTGTAATTTGTTTTAATGTGAAGTAATTGTATTATACCATGACTTAATAAATGTATCAGTGGCGTAGCTCCAGGTGGGGGGACAGAGGGGGGCAGAGTGCCCCCTCTGAAAACATTTTTGAGGGGAAATCGAGAAAATAAAACAAACCGATATTCATTTAAATCACCCCTTTTTCGGATTCTTTTTCCCTGCGAACCGTGAAATTTTTCCTTGTGATAGGGACATTTATTGCACCTACCGGGAAATTGCCCCCTCGGAACCATCCACCGGGCTGGCTACGCCCTGAAATGTATTATACACAATCTTTTGGAGAGTTCCCCATGTTCAATTTATCCAATGCAACACTATCGAATCATGAAACAAATTTTCTTTTCTTTATTTTTGGTGGTGTTGCCAGTGTTTTTACCACTCGTACATTACAAAATGGCCAAGGGGTATTTTCATGATCATTTGTCTGTCTGTAAGTTATCTGCACGGACCCCTTTTTCATTGTAAAATTTGGTATATGAATGTTGTTATTTCTAAACAGTGTTTCACAGAAAAAACTTTCCTTCAAATAAAGCTTAATTTTGGGTATTCTTGTCAATTCTGTTGATTTTTCAAGAGTTTTTGTTTTGTTTGGTTTTCGTTCCAGCAAAAGCTGTACTCATTGTAGTTACCATAGCTGCATGTAGCTGTATAAACCAATTTTGGTTTAAAAATTTCACTTTATAATGCTTCACATTGGTTTTTGTTTTTAGATTTGAAATTGTATCATTTTTACACAATAGCACATTAATAATAATGCTTACAACATTATACTCAAGCCAAGTAGACGATTTTAAACAAGTTCAACTAGTTACTTATGACTCAAACTGAACTGTGAATTAGATAGTACTACTGTTTTTCCCTGAAAGATACACTAATTGAATCTGCTAAACCCTTATCGTGACCTCAAGTTAATGGTCTGAATCGTGCAAGTGTAGGTTAAGTTCTATGAGTATACACTTCAGTAGCAACCTCGCATCGTAACTCAACTCACAACTCGCATGTGACTTCACTCTAACATGCAGTAGGTGTCCAGAGTTTCCTACCTAAGGGGTTCCGTTACACCGCAGTAGGATTCTGACCTTATAGGGGTCATGATCCCGGTATAGGGGTCTCAGACTCATAACAAGGGTGTTAACAAATTAACTTCAAAACAAAGAACATATTTTGGGTGAAGTAAATATCAGAATTGTTACAAAGTTTTTTGGGTTTTCCCCATGCTTATTTAAAAATGAGGTTTCGGGCAAGAAAGCTGGAAGCCTGACTTATGTGCATGTGGAATGATACATCTTGCTGTGAAAGTGCTTTGGAACTGAGATTTTTTGTTTGTACCACACATTTAGCTACTTTAAGTTAAAAACAGACGACCTGTCAGATTCAATTGGTGTTACTCTTAAGACACCTATCTCTTGTACTTACTGCTTAACAGAATACTACATACATCTCAACAAATATTTAACTAAACCTATGTTTTTGTTCCTAAATTAAGGAACAAACAAAAGATTGACAAGTCCTATAAAAAGTCTAGTATAATGGGGATGGGATCAAAAATGGCTGATCACTCATTCTTTAGAACAAGAATGTTGATGACATTTTTAGTGGAGCGGTTTGGGGACTGCAAATTGTCGACAACCACTCCCCTCTGTACAACAAAACACAACCACTCTTCTTTTTCGAAAGTAGTAATAAATAATTTAAAAATGATGGTTGTGATCAAAAACTTTTGGTTGGCACTTTGTGTTTCCGCCCTTAGTAAGGCCCTTTACCCCTCATTACTATTACTTCTCTCTACCCAGGTGTATACCGGTGAAAAAAATGAATGATTGTTTGAAAACTTTGGTGGCAGGGGTGGTTTTTTGGTCAAAAATAATGTTTTTGAGTCTAAAAACTTAAAGAAAATCAAATTTATTATTTCTTAGCAAAACAAATTTTAAAATCATTATGCAATACTATCATTTTCTGACATTTATATTAAATAGATTTCAGTTTTATACAATATAGAAAGGGTCCTAGACTTTTAGCCCCCAAAATCACTTCTTTCCCGAAAAAAACATCTTTTTTATCACATGTCACCACCACGAGTATTACCTGAACCCTTATGCAACGTATAAACCTATATCAGTAACAAAAAGGATACCATAAAAATAGATGGTAATTTTTACCTTAAAAACATTTAAAAAAGAATAATTTTGCTAATTTTGCAGCCCAAATGCATTTTTTCGGCCTAGAAATCATTCCTGCCACCAATATTTCAACACACAACACCATTTTTTCTAACTCATATATTTTGCCTTCAAATAAAGGTGTTGGTGTTTTTGTTGTACCGAGGGGAGGGGATAACTCGAAAACTATAGCACTTTTTAAAGCTCGGCGCTCCGTTATTTGTGTTTCGTTAACTTTATTTTCTAGAGTGGAGGGAAGCTGAGGGGGGATCAGCCTTCCAATGAAACTAGTCATGTTTATGAGACGACTTTGATATCTTGGTTTATTCTTTAAAGAAGTAGAACAATTTTGCAGTTCTCATTTTTTAAATAACACTGTTTACTTCCACTATCATACTTCCTCTATCAGCATTATCAAATAATAATGCTGTAATAAGCACAATGTAAACCCAACTCTTGATTTGCCTTTCATTGTAAGGGATTTCAGTGTTTGCAATGCAGTACACAGGATTTATTTAGGGGGTTGCAGGATTTCAAAAAAGTGGACCTAACTCCCTTTTACCATTTTTTAAACATCTTACCTTGAAGACGTGGACTTTACATTTTTCTCTAAATTTTGAACTTTATTTTTTTAAATTCGGCAAAAAAGTTGATATTTTGCCGGTTTTGTGGAATTGCAAGGGGTGAGTCCCCAACCCCTTCCACTTCACCTGCGTATTTGTCTTTGTTTTTCACATGATCTTCTTTTGGTCATTTATAAAATCTGTTCCCGAAACTCAGTCGTAAATCTATGTGTATACTATGTCGTTGCCTGAGTGGACCAATTTGTCCAAAGCACTGTGTAACTGGTATGAAGGTCTGTTATGTAGGACTTATGCATGAGTTGGTATACACGTAGGGTTACGTATGAGTTTGGGGAACAGATCCCTGGTCATGCCATTCTGCTGGTCTTAGGGCGTGAGCCTGTCTTCCTTTTTGGACTTCACTCACTCATAGTTAGCTCACGCTTTGGTGATCAACCCAGAACCGGCTTCACTGGGCCGGGCATGCCTAGTCATCCTATATTTGAAATAGACACAATCATTGACATCTTAATTTTAATTATTACCTTGTCTGCTGCTTTCTTCTTTTTCTCCAGCCCCTGGAAAGGACATCCAGTGAGCGATCATCAAGCCGAGCCACCCGATCAAGCTCAAGACTACACCAAAAGCCCACTACCAACATCCAGATCACCCGATATTGATTCCTGAATGGCCTATGAGACTTCAAATGAGATGGCAGAAAATACTTAAACCTGTCATCCAGATTGTGATATTATTATTAGACCTAAGATCAGTGGCTTTTAGTAGAGTTATGACAAACTCCTGGGTACAGTTTTTACATACCTGTGTCAGTAACATATTTCTGACCTGTCTCAGTGATACAGAACATGAAAATTGCAGTTTGTTCTCATCTCACTTATAACCTACACATTACAGTGAGATAATAATCCTTCATTGCAAGCCAGCATGTGTTTACCACCACAGTATTTTTGAACTTGACCCAAGCTTGTAGTGTGGGTGGTATCATGGTTACGGGTACGGGTCATGGTAAATTCTGGTTGTCATATTCCTACCCATGATCCATACCTACACTTAAGTCTTACCCAAATATCAAAGGTCCACTAGTTGAAATCAGAATCTCTAAAAAAATCTAATTTCTATTTCCCAAATGGCTGTTACGTTTGTGAGGGAAAAAAACTTTTTAGAATACACACCAACGGAAAAAAAATTTTTGATTGGAATATAAATTTGCTATTTTTGTAATTCTCTTAAAACACAGGGATTTCGCTAGCTTATTGCATGCATTTTAAGTAAGTCTTTATTAAGATCATTTTAACTGAGCATGCTCATGAATGCATTGTGTCGTGACAATCAGTCGGGACGGGAAAGAAGTTTCTGGTGCTAAGGGATAAAATGGTTTGTATGTGTGAGAAAACTACTTTTTATCATGTTCTTACTGACAACACACCCACACCAAAGCATTCGCAGCCGTTAACTCTATAGGTCAGTGTTGTGTGATTATGTACATCTAAGTGGCACTGCTGAAATTTTCAAGACACAAATTTAAAATTGCTTTCCTAATGCCATAAAGGCAGATTTATATTTTGGATGGGAGGGAGAAGTGTGTTTTGGGTGGTGGCAGTTGGAATGAATAACTTTGTCACTGCATTTCTAAATAACTATTACTTTGGTCAACAGATTGTACAAAATGTTTAGTCACATATAAGCCTTGACCCATGACCCCTAAAGCCAACCCGTGGTGCTGGCAATAAATAGACAACCCTTTATATAACTTACCTGCATGTGACTTAACATGGTATTCATCATGCTGCAATAACAACATTCTGGTGTGTATAGTAAATAGCTTCAAAACCAATGCCGGGTTGACCTGAACTTTTGGACAGCAGCAAGTCTTGGGAACCATTGAAGGGCAAAGTGAAATTTTTTTTTTTTTTTTTTTAAAAATTTGCAAATTCTGTTTTTTTTTTTTTTTAACACCTGAATTCTTAACATTTTGTGTGGGCAAGTGTTTATGCAAGGTTTAATGGAGGATTGTATTATCCTTCATGCGGTTTACAAGAATGTGATGGGATAGCGAGGCAAAATATCAGCTACATGTCTCTGAAATTGGAATCCCAAAACCTGGAAGTTATCTCATATGTGATTGAAATTGGACATATCTCGGCTTTTCAGTAATAATTGGCTACAAGTCCAGCAACTTGTTCACTGTGCAGAGGACAGGGAAATACTGTAGAGCCTGGTGCTGCTGCAACAAATTTTTGCTGTTTCGGTTTGTCCTTGCAACTTATGGGCTTGTTGTAGTGATGTCAGCCTCTATGACATTGGTTTTCAGATTCTTACCTTTGAACCTTGCAGACGACTTTAGTCACTCAGAGAGCTTTTTCAATTTTTCCCCTTAAAAATTTTAAACGTGTGGCATCTTTGTGAGGATATTTGGGATCAGCATGAAAATGCAGTCCATGAGTCCAAACAAGCCCTTCTTAGGACATGGTTTTTGAATGACCTGGCAGTCCTTTGGTATCCATCTCAAAAACCACTGACTTAATTGGTATACATTGTGTTACCCTTGAAGCCACCGTGGCTTCTTGCATTTGCCTGCAGTTGCATACATTAGCCACAGGTCTACTTTTCATTGTGGTTTTGCGAGTAACCCCATATGGGTGTGATCCAAACATTACAAAGTATAGCCTATGTTTTTATCATATCCACTTTTGTTGAATTGTTCAGGTCTTCTTTAGCTCATGCCATCAATGAATTTTGTAAAGTAAAACACACACAATATATAAAAAATATTATAACTTGGAGACACAAAATAAATGGATTGTCTGTTGTGCCTAACCATCAAAACAGACGCATGCCCAAAGTGTTTGAGCGTGGACTGAAGTATGAACTCCTACATGCAAGTGCAGACAGCAATCTTGGTCAAAAAGTGTTGGCACACCTTTGTGGAAATTTTCTCTTTTACTTTTAATAATTCGTCCATTTTTGAAAGGTACAAATTGAAATTTTTTTGGTAGTCAAGCTTGCAACTTTTTACTAATCCATAAAACCTCACCCTCCCCACCATTCAATGTTGAGTATTGTTAGGTGCACTTTAACACAATTTCAGTTTTTCAACTTTGTTCCGGGGGATAGGGGGATTTTACGTAAGTAAAAAAAGTGTGCCAGCACTTTTGTCCAAGATTGGCAGTTGCAGTTCAAACTGATTTGATTTTTTGGTCTTTACCATTCATATCACCTTACTCTGAATAAAATCTGTTGGGCAAGGGATTTTATAATTAGGGTGATGTTAGATGCCCAAGAAAGTGGGCTGTTCTTTTGTATAATAATACAACCCCTGTGTAAGTTTTTAGGGCTAATCCTCCTATCCGACAGGGAGGGAGTATGTATGGCTGCGAGAATAGCAGGTTGGGATTATGATTTCAACTAGAATAGCTGTTAGGTTACCCACCTTGAATCTACTTCCTTGTCTAAGACTCCATTAAGTCTAGCTACATTACATTCAACAATTTTGCCCTCAGATGAAGAAAGGCAGGCTACATGCTTATTATCAGTCGCATAGCATAATTTGGTTTTCAGAATAACACTTTTAGAATGTGGCACGCAGCCAAAAAGGCAGTGCATTATACAAGATATTAAACAGGTAAGATTGCTCATTGGCTCCAAGATATAACATAATTAAACCTTTGAGTAACCAATCAAAATAGAACTTCTATATATCTGTATGTCCCTTTAAGCCTTTCTTATCCAGTTTCTGATAGGCTAATTTCATCATGTTACACCATGAATAAACCAATGAAATTATCCAGTATTCCCAATACTGTTAAATCTAAAAATTCTACTACAGTAGCAGCCCCAAAGGATTCCAATTAAAAGGTGCTTCATATTTATCATATTTATAGGAATTCTGTAGCAAGAAACAAAAATTTTGACACAAAATATACTTTTCATCTAGTTGTTTTATGATATTTGCAAACAATTGTTAAGTGTGGGTTTTGCTTAAATTTGCTTTTACCTTCAATAGCAATGGCAATACACTGGTAACATCCTTTTAAACCTGTACCAAAACATACCAGGTGGAAGGTGGGTTAAGACTGTGATGTCAGCATATTGCATACCAAAACATACCAGGTGGAAGGTGGGTTAAGACTGTGATGTCAGCATATTGCATACCAAATAGCACTGAAATCAATTTCGTACTGGTGTTGTCTAGGAATTTTACAAAACCCACAATTAGGAATTGATATAAAAATATTAGAAATGGCTGCATAATATGAGTATTTTATTTTGTCTAAGTATTGTTTCATTCCACATAATTCCTTCAAAAAACAAATTCTGATATCTTCTGTGAAAGACAACACTTAACATAAATATAAGCATCATCTGCCCTGCAAAGTTCAGTAAGTGCTTCAATATGCTGAACTTTGGCATGCTTCTTTGAGAATGTGGAAGTTGAAAGTGTAAATTATAAGCTATTTTTTGTGGTGCTTTTTATTTTCATGAATCAATATTGTGTGAATATAAAGACCAACAAAATTTTATTGATGTAATAAATTGTGACAAAAAAAGCAACATTATGGAATTTAAAAAAAAAGTTGTGTATATGATGAAAATATTGGTTTGTATAAGGCAACCTTGTACTGTCATTCTTATTTATATATGTTGGGTGCCTATGCTCATTTCCAGGAGTTTGAAAACCTTTTTGCTGGTCTCACTAGAAATCCGTTCAATTCAACTTTATTTTACCACGGAGGCCCAGTTCAACCACAAGGCTGTTTTTCACTAGGGCCGTGATTACAACACGAGTTGAGAAGCATTCGTTTTGCTTTAGAAGTATTTCTTGTACGGTGCACTCCTATTCAAACAAAACAAATAATTTATTAAATTATGCACCAATAACTTTCCTTGCTTGAATCTGTATCAAGTTAAATATGTGGCAAACCTGATCAATTACACAAAAAACATTTTTCATGAATTATGTGGTTTCTGTTTTGATATAATATCTTAACTTTTTCATTTGTTTCAAAAATTAAAATATGGCCAAAATCAGTGACAAAGCATATCTTCTTTCTTGAATCTGGTAAGAATATGTTGTGCCCAATAGCTAGTATTCTTGGAGGGCGTAACTTTAAACCTAGGTTTATTTCAGGGTTAGTCTCTTAAGAGCATATTAATTGACCTTTTATGGTGGGTCGATACTTCATCGGCAGATGTCGGCAGTGCTAGTCTTGCGAACATGCTTTGTGCACCGGATGCATGAACATACATGTTGTGCAAAGAGTATGTTCAAAAGGCTAGCGCCTGCAGATGTCTGCTGATGAATTATGAACCCACCTTTACTCTCAACATACTTTGAAAGTGATATGTAACGGAACAAAATTCCTCATTGTTGGACCGTTCCGACACATCCATAAGGAATATCTCACCTATTACATCACATGTTCAGATTATGTTACGAGAGAGAAAAGTCCATTCACAAAGGACTTTGAACCCTGGTCATCGTCTTAGTGTATCCACAAGTCATTGGTAATGGCTTGTGGTGGTGTCGGGATTTATTCAACTGAGTAAGCTGATCGGGGCCGCGTGTAATACAGACGCTCCTAACATGGCCCCTGGTTAAAACTTGAGTTTAAAGTTCGACTCCCTTTGAGAATACCAGCCAATGTGTTTGACAGTATCAATACCAGGATATCTATTTATACTCAAGATACCCATGCAGAAGAGGTCTAGTGTTCTTCCCACAATGCATTTTTTTCAATGCAATTTTTGCACTGGTTGTCACATGAGCTTATAGTAACAAAAAGTACTTACAGGTCCATGGCCCGATCGCTAATAGCCTCATCCCCAGAAGCCCCAGATTTTACCGGAAGTGGTCAACATTTTGGTATCAGAAGAAAGCTACTATTTTTCTCATTTACCCTGTGAAATCTTAGAGCCAAAGGATGTTTGGTTTGGATGTTATGAGCGAAAATATGCGACATTTTGGTCGACCAATATTAATTTTACACAGTACTCTATGGGACTTATAAAAATCACGTTTTAGCTCTAGCATCAAAACAGATTGAAATATCGGCGCAAAACTTTACAGATGGGGTTTTGGAGTGAAGGCCAGTTATCAAGATGAAAATTTCATATCCTCAAATTGGGCCATCCCCCTTTAAATGACAAGATTGTGATGAGTTCTGTTCATTTAAGTACTTTTTGTCACTATAAACTCATGTGAAAACCAGTGCAAAAATTGTATTGGAAGAAATGCATTGTGGGAAGAACACTCTACCTCCTCTTCCCGTGTAGTGCAGCTGCTATTTTGAGATTCATGTACTTTATTTGTAATATCCTTCTTACTCCAAAAATTTTAAGCAGGGTCTTTTATGCGCACACAAATTTGCAGATAAATTTGTCCATATGTACTAAGTTATACACTGTTTACCTCCTTTTAATCTGAAAACCCTGTTACCACCATTGTATCTGTACATTTATATATGCAGCTGGATTCCTCATTTATTAAGTGCACCTAAGCAGGAGTAATGTAATGATAGTTAATATTGTGTGTACTTCATCACTCATCACATACAGTATCTACCAAATTAGAGCCTTAATGGTGTGATGTGTACCTGATAGGCACCTAAAAGTAATCATTAGGGATTCAGGGTACACTTGTGAAATTTGTACATAAAGGACACCTTTGTTGTCGGCCTAAATGAGTGGCATACAGGCAGTACTGCAGGAGTACCTCAGAAATATCCCAGTGCAACCTCGGAAGTATCTCAGGAGTACCATGAGGTACCTCAGGGGAACCACAGTGCACACTTAAGTGAGGAATCTGATTGTGTAGTGATTGACCCTATGTAGTTTTTCAATACTGGTATACCAAAATGTTTCTGCATGTGCCAAGCCTCTTAACTGTTTATTGCTCAGCTTCAAAACACATCCATTGGTCAGTTGGTTTTGGAGGGGATGGCCACACCACAAGAATAGGTTATTTTTTTTTTAGTTAGTGTTTCTACCTATCAAAGCTACCAATACAGTTTTATGGTCAAGAAATACAATTTTTGGTCAACTATTATTTCAGAAATTTTATTTACCCCCAAACTGTGAAAAGGTTGGTTTTCTGTCCATTATGTTGATGGATTGACACCAAGTCAATAATGCAACACAATGAGATTGTTTTATAATTTTGAAGTTCCCACAATCTGAAGCTCATACGGGCGACTTGAAGACAGCAACATCAGGTGCTGCTGCTGCAATTTTTCAGCTAACCCTTTTGACCAACTTTCCACCAGGCAGTGTTTTTGAAGCTGTTTTCAATTTCAGGAGCTGCAACAAGCTCATAATATCTTGTCTTTCAGTGTGTGCGATATATATAAAATAATAACATCAATATTTTTTAAAAAGGGCTCGGATTTTTGTATTGGTAAAGTGTAATCGCTGTATGTGTGCCTTGAAAGCGTTGATGACTGAAATTGTATTTGGGATTTAAAGGGAAAATGCTGGAAAAAGTTTGCGCTTTGATTTGGATCTAAATTCACACCTGTAGTTGTAATATCACTGTAATTTGCATCAATCTTCTGATGTATTCAGTGTAAAATAGTTTGTAAATGCTTTTGTACAGATTTTTTTATTTCAGGGGAATGTTTAGAAGTGTATTATACCCATATTTTGTATAGGTTACTCGGTCTGATGCAGTGGAGCTGCAACTTGGACAGCTGAATTGTGACTTCAGTGAAGTGGTGATATGCATGCACTATGCTTTGTTTCGTCGGAAGTTGCGAGTTACGTCACATGGGGAGTTGAGTGTTGCGTCACAAGTTTGAAGGTTGTGCAGGCCTGAAACGCTTGTCCTCTCCTTGTAAATAGAGCATTTATATGCACGCAAATAAAGTCGCCACACATGAAATGTTAGCTAGAATTGAAGATGCATTCACATTACACTAAAGTCCATTCATACTTCACTGCACTGTAAAAACCATCTATGACTCATCACAGCAGCAGTGCAGTGCAGTTTGAAGTGCATTACTGCTGTGTTGTGTCAGAGATGGTTTCATCCATTTTCATTGCACTGCATTGCAGTGTAGTAAAATACGAATGGACCTTAAGTATGTATAGCTTGCATTTGAGACTTAACATTCTGATTGATGGAGGTAACTAAGGCACAAAAATGTAACAATCTTGTGAAAGATCGTTTCTGCATAACTTTCACCAAGGGAAAATCTATTACTGTGATTTAAAAAAAACTGTGTGAAAATGTGGAATGTATCCTTTTGAGAGAGGAGTTTGTGTTTTGTTGAACATTTCCTGTTTTCATTGATTCCATGTAGTCTGAGCAGATAGACGGTGCCTGTTTATGTGAACATAATAGCCATGATCAGATGGTCACAAACTCAGTGTTTGAAACTCGGGAAATGAAAATTAAATCCAATTAGCACTCCAAGTTGTGTCCACACAATGGCCGAAATCATCTCCTGACCATTCTCCTCCGCTTCTCATATCGGAGTGTAGACTGGAAGTTAACATACCAGAAGCTCTGGCCTTTCACGCGTGATATTCAAACACAGGAATTTATAAAGATGATCTTGCAATGGCACCCCCACCAAAGCTGTCCACACAGCACTCCACTCCAAAACACTCCAGAGTGTTGTCGGAGATTAAACTTCACCACCAAGTTTTTAGGAGGATAAAACCCCGCTAGACCCACAATAACACACCTGAGTTTTAAACTCCAAATACATCCACATGGTCCAAACCCTGATCGACACTCCAGAGTTATGAAACTCCAGAGTTTCAGCTTCTGTGTGGATACGACTTTTATGTGGGGTGTGACACAATCAATGGGAAAGGAGCCATACTCTATGTTGCTAATATTGATTTAGAATTATTGGCAGACAGATATACACAGATTCTTTTCCTCTCTTGTGTTCAGCAGATAGCCAGATGCCCAATTAATTTTAATGATTTTGAAGCAAAATTAAGTATTTTAGAAGGTCCAACTACTCATGAAAAAGTCATAATTGAGTATTGGCGACATGTTGTTTAGGAGTAGTAAGAAATTACCCAAAGACTGCCTTGGTTTGACATAATTAATGCATTGCCCCTTGGTTGTGGGTGCTAATTACTCTGTGAAATAGCTTAGCTCTAATCGATGTCCTTCATACAGAAAATTACAACTTTGTAATAAAATTCTGGATCCTGAATTTTATTATACATAGTATCCTGATATTATTATACTGCACATGAAGGTTTACTCCATAAAAATAAAAAAATAGGTGCATCTTAAACTTCAGAATTGAACTTTAGGTGAACTGTCTTTAATTTTGGTTGAGGTTGACTATTTTTAATTAATACTAAAACAAATAAATTGAAAAACCTTTTGAGTCTTTAAAAAGCATTGTCTCTCCTTTTTACAATATCCTTGGTATATCCACTGAATGAAATTCATGGTGTACAAACTGTAATATGTAGGCTTTTAAAATTGGTTCAGGTTTTCCCCTAATAACCTCCCCACAAAACTTTATTTGACCCCCATACTTTTACCTCCTATACAGCTGGCCATTTTCAATGCAATTTGTAGTTATTTATCAGTAATGTAACTTTAAACTTAGTTCCGTCTTTAAGCATGTGTGTGTATTATATTGTATAGATTGTATTTAGTTTGTATTTGTTTTCAAGGAGATGTGTTTACATGGGTTAATGGCTTTTGTTTTTGTTTATATATGTAGGTATAGGGTAGTACTGTTAATTAGCTAATATAATTAGCCCCTGTGAATATGTGTTTAGTAGTAGAAGCTTACTAATATGAAACATAAAGTGCAAATATGATGACAGTGAAAGTGGAAGAATATTCAAAACAAAGTTTTCTGTTTGGGTTTCTCGTCTCGTGAGATATTTTGGATCTGAATCTCTAAGCCATTTGGTTGGCATGTCTTGTATGCCTAGTAAGTGAAATACCCCTTTCCTTTTGAATAATTGTTAATCTCAAGGAAGAGCTGTTTTCTTTAAGCAGGGTTGTCAAAAATAATAGTCCCAAATTGCAGGAAATGGGGTCGGAAAGTTGCAGGTACCAATGAAAGCACTACAGATATGGGAATGAGACCACCTTTAACACTATACCCTGTTCAATCTCAAGTTTGGGGTGATGTCACTGCGCGCGTTAGGTTTTGCTTCCTAGAAACGCATGCGCTGACCTTTCAATTGCAGCATTTATGCACGCGAATAAAGGCGACACAAACGGTAAAGCGAATGCAGAGTCGCGTTATTACTTCACACTCAAACTCGAGACCGAAAAAGTATACTAAGTTTCTGCTATGTTGGCATTTTGTATGTGCGTATGTGTAATATATAGAAACCAAGACTTGGTTATTATGATCGTCATCTTACGGATCATGACATCATTTAAATAGAAACAGCCACAGGTAGTTTTGATTAAGTTTAATTATATTTTCCTTGATTTAACAATTGAATGTGTAATATTTAAATCCATTATATGTAACTTATCTGTATCTTTTTAGGACAGATTTTGGCCATTTTGAGGGCTTCAGAAAGTAGCAATTTAGCAGATGGTGTTATGTATACCCTTTGGCTGGTATTCTGAAAGGAAGTCTAACTTTAGACCCGGGTTTAAACAGGGTTAGTCCTACATGAGTGGACCTTTTTTCCTTCCAACACACTCTAAAATGTGCTGTAACGGGCGAAAAATTCCTCATGGATGGGCCGGAATGGCCCATCCATGATGAATTTTCTCACCCATTGCATTTAACTTTCACAGTATTTTGAAAGGAAAAAGGTCCACTCATGTTGGACTAACCCTGGTTTAAACCCAGGACTAAAGTTAGACTCCCTTTCAGAATACCAGCCTTATGTATAAGTGCATATTGTATTATAGGTTATGCTTTAAGTTAATCTTAGTTCATTGTATATTTTTGTGTAGCAGTTTTCAGTGTTTTCTGGGTAGCGATTAGACCCTGTTGATTTTGATGGCAGGAACTTTTTGAAAAAAATATTGAAATTACAAGAAATGTGACCCCTATATATGATGTCATAGATATATTCATTTGTCACACAGGTGTGTCACATGCAAAAGTGTGTTACCTATTATGTCACATATAAACATGTCACACAATGTTGTCAAACAATATGTATACATGTGTGACTACATTCAAATGTGTCACTATGTCACAAATAAATGTCTTAAATTTGTTATATATTAATGTTTTGCAGTGTTAAATACAATTGTGTGACAAAAAGGTTCACTTGCAATTGTGTTACAACATAATATGCTGGCATTCAACCAGGTATTTCACAATGTGTCACATACAAATGTGGGTCACATGTTTATCACATGTCACACATGCATATTTGTGTGTTACCAGAATTTATCCATACTGATCACACACATACTATCTTGTGTTAAAATTAATCCATACCAATTGGCATTTAAATAAAATCTGTTATTTACTAATTCTTGTGCAACACAGACACTATTTTAAGTTTCGTTTTATATTTTGTTTTCACACAACATGGCTATAAGAAATATAGTTTTTTTGTTCTGGGTCCCCATAACTGCAGGGGAATTGGAGAAACCCAGAGGAGTGTTTTTTGAATCAATCCATGGTGGCAAGCAATGTGCCCTATTAAAACCGTACATGTACTAAACACATGTCATACTTTAGGGATAAAAGTGTTCCAAAGTAAAAGAACCACAAGACATTTTCACATAATCATGCAGAACAATTCCCTAAGTACTAACGCTTTGGTGGGCTAAAATGAGCGTTAAAGCAGTCAGGGTTTGTTTATGTGTTTGAGAATAGGATTTTTATGTGTCACATGACGTATTGAGGTGAATTTCCCACACTGGTGCATTGTGGGATTGACTCAAAAGCACCCTCTGGGAGAAACCTAACATTGTCCTGCATCCAATGGTTGCTTGCCGTGCTCCGTTGTTTGGACATTGTTCAGTTTCATTGAGTGCTTCATTACACAAAAGCGAGGCAGTTTCCTTCCAAAATGTACAAAGTTTGGTCTTGGAATTTAGGTTATATTATTATCGTATTTTTTAGCCCCAAAAATTCCAATAAATCAAAACATTAATAGACTTGGCTATTAACCACAACAATAAAATCAGTATGTATAATTGACAAATTATAAAGGAATTATTTAAAGAAAATTGCACTTTAGGTCTTTGATATGCCATTGATTTGTCCTTTTGGATACTTTTTTTTTTATCACAAGTATCAATGATCCATAGTCTTTTGAAAGCCTGTTTGGACCTCTTCGTCCTTTGAAAATGGTAGGATTTGAGGCTGCTCAGACCAACATTACTACTTCTGTTTTGTTTGTTTTGGGTTTTTTTTTTTGCTAATCAATTAATTGTACAGGAAAGAATAGAAATTAAAATGTTAGATTAATATGTTTGTCTTCCATATGACTTAAAAGATCATGTATAAAGAAAGATAATTATATGGTGATATAAATATATCTACTGTACTTTCAAGTCAATTATCAGATACTTAATAAATGCACAGTTCAATATTTTAATGTTATCACTATTAAAAACTTATTTTTACTAAATTATAAAATGAAAACTTATTTTTACAAAGCTTAGTAAGTCGTGTTTAAAAACTCATACAATGTCTCCACTACACAGCCAAATTTATTGTGAGAGGCCACAACGTCTTTGTGTTATCTGCTAGATGGTCAAAAGTCTGAAGTTCATGATGCAGTAGGTACTTTGAAGTACCTATGTAGTGACAAAAAGTGGGAGGTGCTCCAGATCACTGATGGAACTCCTGTCAACTCTTTGGTGAATCTCTAGTAGTTGGCAAGTAGCGCAGCGGTTCTTCCCTCGCTTTACACCACTGAGGTCCCAGGTTCGATCCCCGGGTCGGGCATGAGGCTTTACGTGTAATTGGTTTCCAGTCCAAGCTCGCTCTCGCAGGTTTTCTCCGGGTGCTCCGGTTTCCTCCTGCTTCTAAAACTGGACTTTATTCCCCTTCCTTGTCCTTGTTTAACGTATGTGGTTTCGGTCGTTGTTTGTGTAAAATGTTGCAATTGGCGCTGTATTAGCTGCTGCCTCTAAGTTGCATTGTTTCTGTGAAAGCGCGGTGTTCTGTGTAGAGCGCTATATTAAATGCTTAATATTATTATTATTATCATGTACTCAGTAGTCGCCTGCCTGTGGACTGAAAGGTCATTT